>LNAC01000267.1:2750884-2883218 GCA_002007465.1 Ailurus styani
GTAACCTCCGGATCCCCCAAGGTGCCCCCCCCCCCCCCCCCCCGCCCGCCACAATTATTCTTGGGAGGAGGAGATTTTTATGCCTCCCAACCCCATTCATCTCCTTTTACCTGCTTATCTTCTGTTTGGGAACTTGCCTGTGGAAGGGTTAAGCTACAGCAGAGACTGACAAATCTCTTTAGTGGAGTGTCAGGGAAACCTGACATCCAAAAGCCAAGAGTTGAGTATTTTTGGAGCCAACCATCCTTTTGTGTGTTGGCTTTCTCCTAACTGTGATTTGCAATGATTTGAAACACAATTCTGTGCTAGGAGACACTGGGGAATTCCTGAATAAGCTCAGCACTTGCTAATCAAAGAGGAGCGATGGGCCTCAGAGAATTCACAGCTCTGTGGGTTGGCCAAGCGAATCCGCAGAGGATGTGCAAGGCCTTGACACACCTCTCCTGTGAGTGTCTGCGCAGGGCTGGGAGGGGCTTGCAACAGAAGCAGTCACGCCCCAAGGCAACAGACAGGATGTTCATGGAATTTAGGCTAAATTCTACCAAAATGGCCCACCCAATTTAAAAAGTGTTGACTGGGCAGTTCCGTGTGACTGTGAATAATGAATTCAAACAAACCTCAACCTTCAGGCCAGCCTGTTGAGTGCTTCCTGTGTGTCCCCTACTCCGAGTCGGACATGGCCGTGTTCAAGCACAGCCACATCAGTCAGTGGCAGGGCTGCCAGGCGATGCAGGCAGGCACTGATCACCCGCACTGTTCTGATTCAGTGTTTAAAAGCTTCTTTTCACAAGTTAGTAGACAGCTCCAGATCCAGAATCAAACAGACCAGAGGTCAGGTCCCAGCTGGCCACCCACCAGCTATATGGCCTCAAGCCACTTGCTTTTCCCATCTCCACCTTGTTCCCCCACCTGTAAAATGGACACACTGAGACCTCAAAGGGCTTTTCAAAGGGGCTAATGATGTCGTGTGGTCACACTTTGTAAAGTACCTGGAAAATGTTGGTGACGTCATTTTGTGTCATATAGGAAATGCTTCCTCCAGTGCTTGTGACATCCAACTCAGGTCCTTCCTGAGAACATCCCTAAGTTGCAAGGATCAATCAGACATCATGATGATGGCTTGTAAATGTTTGGCCTATAAACTAAAATTAGTACCTTTCCCTCCTCATTCTTTGGTGGAGGGATGGGGAGAGGGAGGGGATGTCCAATTCTGTTAAAATGATCTTCCTAAAATTCTTACCCAACTGTGATTTTACCCTCTGTCCTGGTGACTCATTGCATGCAAGGCATATCCATATAGCTTGTCTCTAGGCCTAGAGAGAGGAAGGGGGAGGATGCTTTCTAATTTGTACCATATGCAAGAATCCTTCCCCATGTACCTTTGGGCAGAGGTGAAGTACTCCGCAGTGTTTGATTTAGAGTAATGGGGAAATCTGCTCTGCCTTTCCTCTGGGAGCCGGAAATGTTGATTTGCCCTTTGGGAGGGCAGGGGCTTCAGAGAAACCTGATTTACTGCGTCGCCCTGGTACCGATTTCCTTTCACATACTCTAAAGGAAGTGCTCTGGTAATATTGGCAAAGGTTTTAAAATGTCAGCTCTGGAAATGAAACTGCACCTTGTGATGTTAGAATAATTATACCACACTGGATCTCTGATTACAGCCAAAACAACAGTTGCTAAATCCAGCTAACATGGAAAAACTGGACAAGAAGGGGGGAAAATTCAACCAAACCCGTGGCAAGGGCTGGAGAAGGGAGCCCTGGTGGGACACAAAATCTTGCATTTCCACTTGTCTGTTCTAACTGGAACACCTTGTGGCCCCCGCCCAGGTCCCCACCCCTTTGTTTTCTGGAGTCACAGCTCGGCATGTTGACACTAGCTGTGGGAATTCTAGCATTTAACAATGAGTTGAAAGAACTGCTTTTATCATTTCAAGTATGCAGCTCCAGGCCAAAACAGGCAAAATAGTTTGTAAAAATCTTGTTCTAAAGCAGTTCGAAGCATTCTCTGTTTTTCTCACCTGTGTGTCTCCGTCAAAAGGCACTGTTCTGTGTGCCCTACTTCCGATGATGTGCCTGGCAGGCTCCCCAGTTAACTGCCTCCTTCCCCGCCCCCCGCCCATTATCCGAGGAAAATGAAGCAGCATTTCCTTCCAGCCACTGGCAGAGCAGCCCATTCCAGTGCATGGCACCACCAGGGAAATCTGCCGAAAAACGGGGTTAGGGTTTCCCTGTCTGTGGCATGTTAGAATGCCCTATAAAATGTGGCATGTTAGAAAAGTGCCCTACAAAATGGTGGCAGCTGCTGCATGTTTCTCCGAAAAGCAGAATTCTAATAAAGGATGTGCAGTCTATTCTTAATGCTGCTCATAAATACCATGCATTCTGAGTCCATAGCAGACCCCCCCCCCATTATCCTGTCATCTTCTTGGTGAGGTTCCCTACTCTATACATCATTAAGAAGGCAGCTCCTTATCAGTGGGCAAATGCTTAAAACGACACAGCAGCAAACCCACATTCTATGTTGTCCTCAGCTGCTTCAGGATTTAGGATGGAATTTAGGCACTTTTATTCCTCTGTTCAAATCTCACATTAGCTATTTCCTGCGGAGTGGAAAAAAGTGCCCCTCCTCTTTGTTCTGAGTAATTGACTTTGTGCATAAGAGATTTGCAACAAATCCTCGGTGGGATTTTTTTACTGCCTTTCCTTGGTATTTGGTAGGTACTCACCTGTTTGTTGATTGAGCTTCTTTTATGCGGCGAGTATGAATATCCAGTTATAAACTTTTTTTGAAGCAGAGGACTAGGGATTGAGAAACTTTGAGCCTTTATTTTCTCACATGTAAAAAAGAGATTCACCCCTCACAGGATAATTTGAGAATCTACAGTGTTACTCTGCAAGTTGACGAGACTCATTGGAAGGAAAAACTGTCCGACTCACAGAATGTCTGTCCTCTAAATTCGTAGATGTCCATACCGAACTGTTTTCCAGTCCTCTGCAGATACCACCTGTGTGTCCTGTAAGTCAATCTGATTCTGACACCATCTGCCTGGAGGTAGTGTCAGATCCCACAGGTTAAGGGCTTGGTGTCACAGGACTGCCCTTCTACCACACGGCCCCCCACCTTGAGGTGCCACTTGCAAGTCCCCAAGTTGCACACAGTCTGTCTGACCTGGCTTACAAATTAGGGATTCCCATGTCCCCCTCCCCGGATTCAGTGATTTGCTAAAGCAGCTCACAGAACTCAGGAAAACAGTTTACTTAACAGTTACTGGTTTATTATAAAAAGATAGAACTCAGGGGGTGCCTGGGTGGCTCAGTTGGTTGAGTGACTTGGTTTCTGCTCAGGTTGAGATCTCAGGGTCATGGGATCGAGCCCAGCATCAGGCTCTATGCTGTTTGGGATTCTCTGCCTCTCCCTCTCCTTCTGCTGTTCCCCTCACTCATGTTTTCTCTCTCTTCCTAAAATAAATAAATGAAATCTTAAAAAAAAAAAAGATAGAATTCAGGAACAGCCAGTTAGAAGAGACCATAGGTCAAGGTATGCGGGAAGAGGTCTGGAGCTTCTGTGTCCTCTGGGAGCATGCCACTTTCCCAGCACCTGCGTGTGTTCAACCCTGAAGCTCTCCAAGTCCCATACTTTAGGGGAGTTTTATGAAGTATTCGTCACGTAGGCATGATTGATTATTATTAACTACATCTCCAGCTCCTCTCCCCTCCCCCAAGGGTGGCAGGTGGAGTTGAAAGTTCCAAGTTTCTAATATGGCTTGGTCTTTCTAGGGACCAGCCCCCCATCTGGGAACCTACCAAGACTCACCTCATTAGAACAGAAGATGCTTCTGTCACCCAGGAAATTCCAAATATTTTAGGAGCTGTAGCCAGAAGCCACAGACAAAGACCAAAATATATTTTTCTTTTTTGTCGGTGGTGTTTATCTGTTTGTTTATGTATTAAAGAAATATTTACTGAATCCTTCCTTTGGCCGAGACTCTGAGAGGTACTAAGGGCACAGGTGAAAGTTCAGGGAGTTTCCAGCCTGATCATCTCATTCATGCTTTTTCTTTTAATAAAGCTGTCTGCTTTTATCCTCCAGAACTATTTTCTTCTTTAGGTTCCCCAGAACTTTCTAGGGCAAGTAAGATTCCACTCATTTCCCTTTCTCCATGAAGCTTTCCCAGACTGAGCAAGGCTCTGCATTTTAATTTCTCCAACTATAAAATAAAGGCCAAAGGGAGCTAACAATATTTCCAAAGATTCTTTTGAAGTTAAAGCAGAAAATTTAAAAAGACTTCCTATCTTTTAGGAAAAATTTACCAGGAGGTGACACTTTACTGTCAGCTCTAAGATGTTTTTGCCTGGAGAAATTCTTGTTTTGTTTTGTTTTGTTTTTGTTAATGTATTGCTTTTTAATAATAGCTTTACAGAGATATAATTCACATGTCATACAATTGACCAACTAAAAGTGTACAGTTTTTAGTATTTTCACAGAGTTGTGCAACCATCACCACAATGAGTTTCAGAACATTTTCATCACCCTAAAAAGAAATGCACGCTCGTTGGTAGCCACTCAACTCTTTTATCAATATATTTCTTACTATACACAATAAATATTGTACTCAGTAAACCATAAAATGCTGTACCAATACAGATGTGATTATTGCTGCTCTTTTTTCCAAATTCACAGGCAGAGCGTAATATTCTGTAACCTTGAACCATAACTTCCACTCATGATAGAATTTTGACTTTGTTTTTAAATTGCCAGCTTATAAAAAATGAGATTTTTAATAATGTCTTGATTCCTTTTGTTATATTTTTGAAATTGATTATTAGTGGCATATAGCAAAACCATTACTTGTTCTATGTTGCTTATTTGTCCAACAACATTGTTGACCTATCTCATCAGTTTTCACAGTTTGTCTGAAAATCCTTTTATTATTTATTATTTATTTTTAAAGGGTTTATTTTTTTTAATTAATCCCTATACCCATCCTGGGGCTCAAACTTGCAACCCTGAAGTCAAGAGTTGCTCTCTACCAACTGAGGCAGCCTGGTGCCCCTGAAAATCCTTTCAGATTCTCCACATAGACTATTGTGCCTTTTTTCAACTAACAGTAGTTTGGGCTCTTCTTCAATTTGTTTTTTTTTTTTTTTTTTTTTTTANTGACACACAGAGATTACAGGTAGGCAGAGAGGCAGGCAGAGAGACAGGGAGAGGAGGAAGCAGGCTCTCTGCTGAGCAGAGAGCCCGATGCGGGCCTCGATCCCAGGACGCTGAGATGATGACCTGAGCTGAAAGTAGAGGCTTTAACCCACTGAGCCACCCAGGCGCCCTCTTCTTCAATTTGTATACCTCCTTGCTTTTTCTTGTTTTATTTCATTGGCTAAGGCTGCCAAAATAATGTTGAATCAAAGCACTAACAGCAGATTATTGAATTGTTCCTGACTTTACTTAGAATGCTTTTCAAGTTTTACCATTTTCCATGATATCTACTGTAGGTTTTATTAGATTAAGGAAGCTTCCTTTTGTTATAGATTTGCTGTTTTGCTAAAATTGTGAGTGTTAACTTTTCCTGGTCTATGAAGATGTTTAAATTTTTTATCTTTTTATAAAAATGAGTAGTGTGGTATACTAAGATACTAGATTTTATTTATTTATATATTACATATAATGTATTATTTGCCCCAGAGGTACAGGTCTGTGTATCTTACACATTTTACAGCACTCACCATAGCACAAACCCTCCCCAATGTCCATAACCCAGCCACCCTATCCCTACCCCTCCCACCCCCCAGTAACCCTCAGTTTGTTTCGTGAGATTAAGAGTCTCTTATGGTTTGTCTCCTTCCTGATCCCATCTTGTTTCATTTTTTCCCTCCCTACCTCCCATGACCCCCTTGCCCTGCCCCTCAAATTCCTTATGTCAGAGATCACATGATAGTTGTCTTTCTCTGATTGACTTATTTTGCTTAGCATAATACCCTCTAGTTCCATCCATGTCGTTGCAAATGGCAAGATTTCGTTTCTTTAGATGGCTGCATAGTATTCCATTGTATATATATATACCACATCTTCTTTATCCATTTATCTGTTGATGGACTTCTAGGTTCTTTCCATAGTTTGGCTATTATGGACATTGCTGCTATAAACATTCAGGTGCACGTGCCCCTTCAGATCACTGCATTTGTAGGATACTAGTTTTTTGTTTGTTTTTTTTTTTATGTTGAGCTATCTTTGCATTCCTGAGATACTCTCATTCTCCTCTACCTGTCCCTGAATAACTGTCTCCCATAGTTAAGAATTTGCATTCCTGGGAACTCCTGGGATATCAGTGACACTGAACTATGTTTCATGTTACACAGAGGCCTCACAACATTTACCAGTGTGTACCAGGATTGGATGGGAAGAAACACAGACATTTGTGTTTGTAGGCACAATTGTTAGAGTGTAGGACCCCACAGAGTTTATTTGGGAAGAAAACATATCAAAGTTTGAGAAACTGATGTCCTAGAAAGGACTTTAACTGCACTGGAAACAGTACACTGCCTTCCTGCTTTAGGAGTTCTCATCCTTATCTATCCAGAAATGTAACAGGAAAGCAATTTGGTATATATTCTGTTTCTGTGCCTATCTGCATGAATCATTAAATCTTCCCCACTTTGCCTGTTGATTGAAGGTCACCCATGCATTCATTTCTACTTCAGTTGTGGGCTTGCCATCACGTTCTCATTTGGGGAACCATGGGAATACATGCAGCAAAGTAAACAAATACTTTAATGAAGTAAGTATTTGTTCTGTTTACCATTCTAATTTCACAAGACAGCGTTTTCTGTATTAAACCCTGTTTTCAGCCCGCAAGAATGTTGACTTCATTCAGTCGATATCTGTTGATGCTGTTAAATCAACAAGCGGCAGCCCCTGCTGGTGTGTCTAGGTATATCCAGGTTTCAGTGGCACATACGTTACAGAAGCATAAGTCATCTTCTGCCTTCAGGGAGCTTACAGTCAGTCATTTATTATCACTGATGTCTAGTGAGTCAGATGACTGTGTACCTCCTTTGTGCCATTCCCCATCAGAATCCTCGAGAAGACTACAGTACAGAAGGCTTGTCTCTGACAATCATACTGTGACGTCAAGTCCAGTAGGAGGGACAATACAAAGTCCACATAGAAAATGTTAAATAGCAGAAATTCAACTGAGTGTATTTTAAAGATCTAATTGGCTTCATTGAGTGATTTATGAATCCGGCAGCCTCCCATCTAACAATAGAAAGGAGCTATATTGAATTGCAGAAAAGGAAAGGTTTTGTTTTGTTTTTTTAAGATTTTATTTATTTATTTGACAGAGAGAGGTCACAAGTAGGCAGAGAAGCAGGCAGAGAGAGAGGGGGAAGCAGGCTCCCTGCTGAGCAGAGAACCCGATGTGGGGCTCAATCCCAGGACCCTGGGATCATGACCCAAGCCAAAGGCAGAGGCTTAACCCACTGAGCCACCCATGCGCCCCAAGGAAAGGTTTTTAAAAGCAGAGAGGAAACAGAGAAAAGGAAATTATTGCCAAAGAATACACTGTTTTAGGCAAGGATGCCCTCTTCAGGGGAATGAAAGGGGTCTATCAGCAGATTACCTCTGCATGCTAACCAGGACTTTCCAGGTTGACTGGTTAAAGGTCCCATTTAGGGGCAGGTTGTAACTGCACTTAAGTTGGGTATTAAGTCTTGGTTTGCTGATGTGGGGCTTAGCACAAGTGACTCCATTTCGGATCTGTTGTTTTGTTTTAATAAAAGTTAAAAGCAACATTACAAGAATGAGGTCACAATTCAAGGACACAAGAGAAGTCATAAATAGAATATTGTTGAACTCTCATAACTGCATAAGCCATCAGATGTGGGGGCAACAGAGTGGGGGAAGGCTTTCTGCAGAACAGATCGGAATTGCAAAGGTGGACTGGGGGACATTGCAGTGAGAAAAATACTGCCTTGAAAGTAGGGAATCGTACATCCGGGTGACAGTGGGAACCAGCCAGCATAGCTAGACAAGAGGGCATGTGAACGGGGTGGAAGAAAAAGGGTCATGTTTTGGGACACTCAAAAGCCAGCCTGGGTAAGGAGGCTGTATTCCCCCTGAGGACACTGGGGCAGAGGTGGCTCTGTGACATTGTCACCTTCGGACACCAGATCTCTCCCCTGCTCTTTGCTCTGTTCTTTCCCTCACCATGAGTGATGAGACAGGAGGAGCCTGCCGCATTCTCTCATACTCATTCCTTTTTAATTTGAAAGTGGTGGAGCTGGTGTGTCTTCGGCATTTATGGCCCTGCCTCTTGCTCTGGCTGGGGAGCAGGGCGGGGCGGGGGGCGGGGTTAGAGGCAGGCCTGAGAACTGCATGGCCCATGCGGAGAGAGGCGGCACAGATGTAGCGTAACATCCTTCCCACCTCAGCAGATGTAACTAAACAGTCTGCCTGCTCTGAACAATTCATCCAGTTGTCAGAGCTGCGAGCAAGGCGAGCAAGGCCTTGCAAGCAGCAACACGTTCTCCACAGCAACAGTGCTGGGTGTGTGTGTGCAGACTTCCTTCTGTTGAGTGCGTTGCCAGCCGATGTGTTGAACGCACTAATATAAACTTTGAAGGAAGTGCAACCTTTTGAATTTAAAGAGCCATAATGACCTGGGTTATGTCCTCCCAGAAGTTAACTTCCAGAACGGCTTTGGTTGGTTTTCTGAGAAACTTGGATGCTGCATTGGGAAGTAATAGTTTGCTCTAGTTGAAAACAGAAATGCAAGAAAAATCTAATTCTTTCCAACTAGTACCCAACCTGAACCTCACCTTGAAATGTGCCCCGTCCTTTGCCTTCCTGGCTCCCCCATCCATCAGTGACCCCCATTTAGACCCCATGATCTTTCTCTCTCCAGTTCTCTTTAGTGATGGCTAGTAACTCATTTGTTTTATTCTTTAAAATGAGAACTGCCTTCCTCCCTGTGGTGGCCCTGGTGAGTGGCCCCTCCCCACGGGAGTGTGGAGTTCGGTAGAGCCAGCTGGACCTCCCTCAGCCCCATGCTCTCAGCTACTAGGTTACAGTCAAGACTAAAGCCCAGCTGATCCGATCTGGGCCTGGCACTCAGGGAGCAGGGGCTGTGCATGGCCCCCCGCCACTGCTAGGGTCCTGAGGGGAGCAAGGAAGGAGAGTGTGAGGGTGCGGACCTAGGCCTGCTGTCCTGCCTGAGAGGTGGGAGGACCTGGGGACAGGAGGGGACCTCCCCTCACTTCATGCTTGGCACTTACTTATCTCTCAGCCTGTGTGTGCGACCTGCATGGCGAGGCACACACCTTCCTCGCAGGGACACCCCACCTCCTTACACCAGGCCTTTGCTGGATGGCACTGAGCGTGTCACCCTTTTGTAATCCTCCTTAAGCCCAAGGAACAGTCACGTGGTCTACAAGTCCGTGTCAGCTTCTACTAAACTTCACCATGAGAGCACAGCATTTTGAAGCTTCTTAAATAGCTAAAAATGGGCCTAATAAGAATAGTAATCACAGCACATAACATGTATTGAGTGCCTGTTGTGTGCCAAACACCATTCCAAACACTTTGCTGGCATCAAATTCAGTCAATCAGTTTAATTTAGTTATCACATTCAGTTATTTGATTTTCCCCAGAATCATCGTGTGGAAAGTGACAGCTTGGTAAGACTTAGGGCAAGATTGCATGTCGCACCTGCAGACAGACAAATTCATCACTGAACCTCCTGTGCTGGGCAGTTTGTGGGCCTGCAGGGAGGGGTCCTGCCCACAGGGTGCTTGAGAAGCAAAATGGTAAGGAGAGAAGTTGACACAGCGTGGCTCCTTCTCTTATGCCTTCATTCCACAAGCATTCGTTGAAGCCAACTTGCTGCTGTACGTCTGGTTTGATTTATTGAGCTGTTACTAGCACTGTGTGAGATGCTGCAGGCACGCCGCAAAGGTGCAGCCCCTGGCCTGGAGCACGTCATCTGCAATGAGTCAACCAGAGGTGCCCTGTGCTGGGCCCCCAGGAGAGGAGAAGGACAGAGGACTGGGCCTGGGAGGGTGAGTCGGAGGTACAGAGAGGGAGATGGAATGGGTAGTGGAGAACACAGGCCTCGCTCCCAAAGTTAGCAGTCACACCATCTCCCTGTGGGCTGAGGATGAATCTAGGTAACGTAAGAGTGATGTTTTACCGCCATGCCCGGCAGGCAGGAAAAACCAGCTTTGTTGTTAATGGAGTAAAAGGGCTCTGACAGAGGCCCTGAGTTTTATTCATTTGTCTGTACACCATCCCCTAGCCCCCGGTGCTGGAGTTGGCTCCTACAAGCTGGGCACCCAAGTGCTAAGCTGGAGGGTTTCCCAGAAGGGTGGAGAAGAGAGGCAGGCCCCAGCCTGAGGGGGGAGGGCTGGAGGAAGGGCCCCAAGACAGGAACAGCCTAGAGGGGTGCCTTTGTGCAGAGCAGAGGGAGGATGTGGGCTCAGTGCTCTGCACCCAGAGTCCCTGGCCTCAAGCCCCCTCTCCTGGTGCTGCCTGGGGGCTTGATCCGCCTGGAGTGGTCTCTCTCTGGTGGCCACACGCCGCCCTGGGCTGTTGTCCTCCAGCCCTACTCTCCGGGCCCCTTTCATCATCACGGTGCATGTGCATTTAAACTCAGCAAGACCCGTGCCAACGAAAACAAAGAAAATGATCTCTTAGCCGTTATTTATATTGTAAACCTCCTCTGGAGTGACTTTTTTCCTAGTTCAGCTTGCAATAATTTATTAAGAAAGATAAAGTGATTTTTAAGTGTGATTTTAAAGAGCTAGGCTCATACATGAGCTTGCTTTGTGTTGTTCTGCTTGGGTTTGATGCTGCTCCCAGTGTGAACTTGGATTTACCTCCTTCTCAGGGTAGTTTGGGACCACTGAGAAAAGCCCCGTTCTGTGAAAATAGTCACCCTTTACATAAATACATTGAAGCAGAAACTCTTTTCTGAAAAGACTGAAAACTGTCATTAAAAATTACTTTCTGAGAAGAGATGGGAAGGAAGACACAGAGCTGATTCTTCAAAGATTTTAGTTTTTGAAGCCACAGTTGTTCGTTTGTTCTTTGTTAACCAAAATGCACCCTTCTGGACTTCGTGCCTGATGTTTATCAACAAAAAGAGAAAAAAAAAAAAAAAACGAAAGAAACTAGAAGCAGGAAACACTGAATTGTTTATAAAGTGGATTTTTTTAATGTATTTTTTTAAAGATTTTATTTATTTGAGAGATAGTGAGAGAGCAAGCAGAAGCAGGGGGGAAGGGCAGAGGAAGAGGGAGAAGCAGACTCCCCACTGAGCAAGGAACCCGATGATGATGCCGATGCCGGGGCTTCTTGATCCCAGAACCCTGGCTGGGATCATGACCTGAGCCAAAAGCAGACACTTAACTGACTGAGCGCCCCTAAAAAGGTATTTTTGAAGAAATTGAACTACCCTTCTTTTTTGCTCTTAAAATTTTAAGCTCTTTCAAGTTATGGCAATTTAAAAAACTTGCATTGTATCTTACAGTCCAGGTTTCCCACCATGAGAAATATGTACCCATGAAGGAAAACTCGAGAATTACAGTATTTCTGAGCAATCGGGCTGGAAAAGTACTGACCAGAGAGGAAAGCCTCAGTCTGGGGCCCTGGGGCTCCGTGTCTTCTCCTCCCTCCTAGTGAAAAGCTGCATGTCTAACAAGCTGGCATGGCTGTCCCCCTCTGCCGGGCCGTGTGTCCTCTTCACCTGTAGCTGAGGATGTTCAGTCTGAACAAAAAAGGAACTTTGAATTCTAGCAACACACAGTGAAAAGCCTCTAGAGTCTTAACACTGGGCCCTTCTGCTGTAAGTTGGACTTCACCGATTCTGTGGCAGCAGGCAGATGTTCCACACAGCGTCTATATTTAGGTGTGGGCACGAGATTGCCAAGGTAAAGAAAGGCATGGTTGGTGTCACCTCAGCATGCTTTTTGTCTTGGAACAGAGGCCCTGTGTTGCCCCGGGGGCTGGACACTCTCACGGAGGAGAAGGCCTCTGCTGAAAGCCTAGGCGGTTTGGAAGGCAGCAGAGCCCTTCCTGAATGACTGTCCTTCATGCTGGGTGGCTACGTGCCGCCAGGCAGGAACTGGAGAGTGTGCTTTCCTATTTGCTGTCCTTAAGGGAGCTATTGCACGCTTCGTTAGCAGGCCCGGTGGTCAAGCCCAGAATGACCCAGCCATGGCCAGTGGGTCATCACCTCTCAGAAGCAGATGTTCTTTAACCCGCAGCGGGAAGCTGCTCTCACCTGGCTCTGTCTCCTGTGTTGCTCAGAGAGCCCCAGTCACTGCCTGCTAGCACGTACCTGGCTGCCTTGGGAACTCTGTAGTGTCCCTCCCTCCCTCAAGAAACTTTGCCCTAGCCTCAGCAGGCCTTACCCAGCCAGTAGCCCAGACGCTTCCCCCTGGCTTAGACCCCTGCCCCAGAAGCCTTACCTGCCTTTCCTTTCCTTATGTCCTGACAGTGGTCTCCACTCCAGCTGACCTTCAATCCTTTTCCTAAACCTTCTCACCCAGTGCCTTTGTTTCCCTGTATTGTCCAGGTATGCTACCAGTTCACACCCTTATGCACTTGTTGATCACCTCTTCCAAGAAGCCCTCTGTAAAGGGCCAAATGATTTCTTCCTTGGCTGCTTTGCTTGGGGTCCTCCCTCTCAGGAATGCTGGCATTCCTTCTGGAATGTTCCATCCTTTGGCTTCTAGACCCAGACCATCCCATGCAGAGCCTTAGCTTAGCTTCTAGCCCTCTGCTCCCTCAGGCTCAGAACACTCCCCTGGGCCCATCTGTCAGAAACCCTGTCTAGTGTTATCCAACATGTGCATAATTTTCCTGGGCAGGTTGCAGGCTGCTGGGTCAGGGATTGGGGTGGGGGGGGGCAGCGGGCATCTCATCTTAATCATCTTTGTGTCCCTAGTGGTACCTAGCGCTGTGCCTGAGGCCCTAGCATGGAAGCCCAGCTTCGGTCAGCCTGAAAGTCTCCCTCATCAGCCCCTCCCAGAGCAGATAGAGGAGCATGTGCATGACAAGAGGTGGATTGGAGCAAGCCTCCTTTCGCAGGAGACGGGGCCCTGATCGGGGGCCCTCCGGCCAGACGGAGATGACTGCTGTAAACCCAGTGGGAAGACTCACCTCCTCAGGCGGATATGGCATTTGAGGTCCGGGCTCCCTCTGCGGGGGCCTTGGCCCAACCAGTTTCGGAATATCCAGGTCTAGGCTCTTTGGCACAGAGGTTGAGAGGAGCCCGGGGTGAGGCTGGGCTTTGCCTCCTGGGAGAGCTGTGTGCTCTGTCATGCCTTCCAGAGTACTTTGGAACCCCCCTGGACCAGGGCTCCTGCTAGCCTTGTATCCTCACAATCCTAGTGAAGCACATCAATCCTTTTTAAAGAATTTCTGCTGAGCCCACAAAAAATGAGTCCCAAAGCTTATCATCTTCAGAGGGGAAAAAGCGGTTCCATATGTGATGAGCAGAGTCCCCTGCCAAACCACTGTCAGGCCTGGCCGCCAAGCCCGGCCGAGGGCTGGACCTGCCTTCTCGGGTTCAAGAGGGACAAGGCGTCAAGACGGGCCGGTGGGGTTGAGAGATTTCCTCTCTCTGCGGAGTAGGTCAGGGCCAGCCAAGCCAGTAGGGGGGTTTGGAAGGACCGCCCCCCAGGGCACATGGGAGTAGGACTAGAGCAGAACTGAGAGCCTTCCACTGGGTTTGAAAGAGCTCCTTAAGGACAGATTAGGGAGTGAAGGAACTGTCTTTAAGGACTGCCCTTAGTGAGTGTCGCCACCTACTCCTAAGCCCTCAGCTGGCCCACTCAGCCCCTACCATGTGGGCTCGAGGAAGTGTGCCCACCCTGTTCCATCAGTGGTGACCATCACCACACACTCCTTTTGTTCTGTCCTACCCGGGGAGCCTGGATTTCAGAGCAGGTCAGTGCCTTCCCAGGACCTTTCCAGGGACTGCAAAGGAAGAAAGCCAGAACTTCCGTTTCCCAAGAAAAGTGCCGAGTTTCCCGCACACCTAGGGAGGATGTTTGTGTTCCATGGAGGTCGCTGCCCTTGTTTTCAGAGTAAACCTCTGTGTAAGTGCACTCCGAAAAGGGGAGTCCATGGAGAGGGGACCCTCTCGCCTCTGTTTTCACAGGCATGGACCTAGTCCGAGCCCATGGCTCTGACCCAGGAGAGCTAGGGACCACCCTGGTAGTTTAGGGTTCCAGACCCAGCTCCGCCTGTGACCTTGCTTAGGCCATGTCCCTTTCTCTGGGCCTCAGTTTCCCCCTCTGTAATAGTAGGAGCTGAACCTGACACATGTAAGATCATCTCTAACTCTGACATTTTAGGACTCTGATCTTAGGTGTTTATGAATATGTTGATTATCCCTCCAGGATATACTGCAAATATGCACACTGCTCTCCATTTCTTCTGGCACCTTCCATGATCATGTCACTTCTTGCTTAAGTTTAGTGGTTTAGAATAAACCCAGACTCTTCACCGTGGACCCTGTGAAGGCAGACTTCCCATGCCTCTGCTGGCGGCTTTTCCCACCGGGCCCCGAGTTCCTCTGTCAGCCAGGAGCACACCCCTCCCTCTCCAGCCTGCAGGTCTTGCTCCTGCTCTTTCCTCCACCTACAGCCACCCTCCTTCTGCCCTTTGATGGGCTGGCTCCTTCCCATCTTCAGATCTCAGCTTAAATGTCACCTCCTAGAGACTCGACTCAAAATCCCTATCTAAAGTAAGTGCTCCTCTGTTATTCCACCTCTCACTCTGTGTTTATTTTCCTTCATGGTACTTAAATGTCTTGGAGCTATTTTCTCAGATCTGGTTATGTGTTTGTCTCTTGTTTGCCTGCAGTGGAATGTGGGCTTCACACAAGCGGGGACCCCCAAGAGTGAGGGCCTTCCTTCTCTGTTCTGATCCGCTACTGAACACCCGGCACCTAGCACAGTCCCTGCTCCACAGCAATTGTCCCATAAATGTTTGTTGAGTGGATGCATGGTTGAAGGGGTGGGTACTCCTCCATATAAAGAGCTCTGTTTTTCCTCCTGAACACTCAGGCCCTGTTTCCCTCAAGGATCCGGATGTAGCAAAAGGGGGTTATAAAATAAACCAAATGTCCGTTATGAAGCCCTTAATCAGTAGCGAGGAGGTGTTTTCACTCCCCACTCTGCTCTTCGCTCCTGCAGCCTCAGTGCAGTTGGACCAGATGCCTTGCACATTTCCTAAGGACCTGTTCAGTGCCAGGCTCCGGGTTAGCGCTTTCCAGTCATTATTTCATTTACCCTTGGTGACCTTCCTGAGATCGATGTTAGAAACTGAGTCTCCAAGATTAAGTCACCTTGCCTAAGATCGCAGAGCTAGAAAGTAGTGGAGCCTTGCCCGAGGTCTAGTGCTGTTTCCTGCATATCCCATGTCACTGAACCAAGCCCTGGCCTGAACATCGCAGGGGCCCAGGAACGGTATTGGGCCTGGGAGGGCTGGCAGGTCCTTGTGTGTGACTTCACACGGCTTTTATGGTCCTCCTAGCTCAGAGAAACACACAGCCCGGGCTGACTGACGTCCCTGAGTGTCATGGGAGCCTGAGGTAAAGTTGTGGCAATTCGAGAGCCCCAGTGTCCTTCAGAGCGTGGGGCTTGTGTCAGGATTCGTGATAATGGAAAGCCTAGGGGATGGGCTTGGTGACGCTGCCCCCTTCGCCATGACCTGTGGCCGTTTCAGGAAAGCCTTTCTGAAGGCCAGCACAGGCGCTTTCACACAGCTGCCAGCCCTTTGGGGGATAGTTCTCTTGGTAAGACACCCACATGGAGCCTCAAAATAGACCTGTTTGCCAGAAGCTGCAGTGGAGAAGAGAACACGAGGCATGGAAGCACAGACCTGGGTTTGAGTCGTAGCTCTGCCCTTTCCTGGCTGTGTGACCCTAAGCAAGTCATCTGCCCTCTCTGAGTCCTATTTCAATATGATGTAGAATCAGCACTTAATTCTTGTGCCTGAGTGAGGGAGTGAGTGAGTGAAGGAAGAACATCTAAGATGTCCTCATCTGGAAGGGACAACAAAAAAGAGGAAGTAGCTTCGTGTTATTTTCAGCATGACAGACAGTGAGAAAGGGAACAGAAGCAGAAGCAGAAGGAGTAGGAGAGGGAGAAGCAGGCTTCCCACTGAGCAGGGAGCCCAATGTGGGACTCGATCCCAGAACCCTGGGGTCATGACCTGAGCTGAAGAAAGATGCCTAATGACTGAGCCACCCAGGTGCCCCATAAAGAGGCTTTTTTAGGGTGTTACAGGAGATTGATTATCCACAACTTCCAAGAGCTTATCAAAAAATGTTAATGATATGAACAAGAATTTTTTTGCTTCAGGTTGTCAAGTTGTATTCTCAATAATTTTAAACAAATAACGGCACGTACTCATGTGTTTACCTTGTCAGGTACTATTCTGAGCACTTTATATTTTGTTTAATTATCACAACAACCCTATAGGGAGATACAGTTTGGGCTTTGTTGTTGTTGTTTTCTTATGATGATGATGATGATGTTCAATTAGCCAACATAATTTGGTTGATTAGTTTTTAGTGTAGTGTTCAAAGATTCATTAGTTGCATATAACACCTAGTGCTCATCACAACATGTTGGGCTTTGTTTTTAAGATGAGAAAAACAGGCACAGAGAGATTAAGCAAGTTGCCCAAGGTCACACAGCTAGCAAGTGGCAGAGCAGGAACACCATCCAGGAAGTCGGACTTCAGAGGCAGAGAGCTCTTAGCTCCTGGGCTAAGTGATTTTAGTGTTGTTGCTTGATGACTAAGGGGGAATCCCAAGCAGGATGCAGGATGAGAGAAGGTGTGCCATTTAGCTGAAGAAGCAAGGAAACACTGGATTCTAATGAGTTTGTTCCACCTTAAGCGATTGGGAAGCACAACTTCTAGGTAAAATGTCTGGGAAACGGTGTTGGTACTGAAAGGGTAGAAATGGCATCCCCCTTTAGGATTGCCAACTCTCTGCCATTTTGGAAAGGACAGTATTCCTCTTTGATATTTTTGGAAACTACTATAAAGATGTATTTATATTCTGTGAACTCCCCTTTTTAGCTGTGTTTCTTTTGCTGAATTTTTAAAAGATCAAATCTTATATTTATTAGAATTCACTGCAATAAAATGTATGTAAAAGTGTACATCTCTATGAGTTTTGACAGCCTTACACACATCTGTAAAACCACCACCACAGAATAGTAAAGGTCAGTCCAAACTTAAAGATTTCCCTGGGACTCTTCACAGTCAAACCACACCCAGCCCACAATCAAGGGTCTGCTTTCTGTCATTATAGGTCCCTCGTGTATTTTCTAGGGTTCCATACAAATGGAACCATGTTTTTTGTTTTATTTTTTTTTAATTTATTTTTGTCAAGACATAATTAACATACCATATATTGTATAAGTCAATATACAATGTTAATTTGATACTTTGATATATGGCAATAAGTACCACCTTAGTGTTGGCCAACCTCTCTACCAAGTTACAGCTACTTCTTTCTCATGGTGGAAAAAGTTAAAATCTAGTCTCTTAGCAGCCTTGAAGTATACAACATAGTATTGTTGACTATAATCACTGCACTGTGCATTAGATCTCCAGGACTCATTCATCTGTTGGTTGCAAGCTGGTACCCTTAAACCACATCTCCCTAGTTTCCTCACCGCCCCCGCCCCCATCCTCTGGTAGCCGCCATTCTACTCTCTGTTTATGAGTTGAGCTTTTTTTAGATTCCACATATCAGAGGAACATACAGCATTTGTCTTTCTCTGACTTATCTCACTGAGAATAATGCCCTCAGGGTCCATCCATGTTGTCACGAATGGCAGGATTTCCTTCTTTCTCATGGATGAATAATAATTCGATTGTTTCTATACCCCATCTTCTTTATCCATTCAGCTGTTGACGGACACTTAGATTGCTTCCGTAGCTTGGCTATCGGGAATCATGTTGTAAGGGGCAGGGGGTGGGTCCATCAGTCTCTTCAATGTCGTTTCCTTTAGATAGATACCAGCAATGGGATGGCTGTGTCACGTGGTAGTTCTAGTTTTAATTTTTAAAGGAGTCTTCATACTATTCTCCATGGTGGCTGCCCCAGCTTGTGTTTCCATCAGCAGTATGTAAGTGTTGCCTTTCTTCACACCGTCTGGGAAACTTATCTCTTAGCTTCTTGACCATCCTTATCCTAACAGGTATGAGGCGGTATCTCATCGTAGTTTCAGTATACATTTACCTTACGGTTAGTGATGTCCAGCGCCTTTTCATGTACCTGCTGGCCATTTGGGTGTCGTCTTTGGAAAAATGTCTATTCAGTTCCTCTGCCCATTTTGTCTTCAGATTGTTTAGTTTATTGTTATTGAGTTGTGGGAGTTCTTTATGTATTTTGAATATTAACCTCTTATCTGATACATGGTTTGTAAATATTTTCTCCCATTCTTTAGGTTACCCTCTCGTTTTATGGACTTTTGTTGTTGTTGTTTTATTCTGTTTTCTTGGTTGGTTTGCTGTGCAAAAGCTTTTTTAGTATGACATAGTCTCACTTGTTGAGTTTTGTTTTTGTTGCTTTTGTACTTTCTCGTGTTACATCTCAAAACATCATCGCCAAGATCAACATCAAGGAGCTTCTTTCCTGTGTTTTCTTGTAAGAGTTGCACAGTAGGAGGTCTTGTGTTTGTCTTTAATCCACTCCGAGTTATTGTTTATGAATGCTGTAAGGTAGGGGCCCAGCTTTATTGTTTTGCAGGTGATTATATGATGTTCTCAAAGCCCTTTGTTGAAGAAACTACCTTTTACCCATTAAGTGTCCTTGGTGCCCTTCTCGAAAATTAGTTGACCGTCAATGTGGAGGTTTATTTCTGGGCTCTCAATTCTGTTCTATTGGTCTAGGTTTCTATTTTTATTCCAGTACCATACTGTTGTAATTATTGTAGCTTTGCAATACAGTTTGAGGTATTGCAGGAGGACGTATGATGTCTCCAGCTCTGTTCTTTCCCATGACTGGTTTGGCTGTTTGGGGTCTTTTGTGGTTCCATACAAATTTTAGGATTATCTTTTTGAATCATATGCCAGGTCTTTTTGTCTGGCTTCTTTTGCTCAGTGCGATATTGTTGAGATCCATTCATGTTGTGGTATGTCTCGGTTGTTTGTCCCTTTTTACTGCTGAACGGTATCCTACTTTATGAATATACCACACTTGTTCACTCACTTACCGTTGAGTATTTGGATTGTTTCCAGTTTGGGACTGTTATAAATGAAGCTCCAGTGTGTGTCTATGTACAAGTCTTTGTGTGGACCGTATCTTTTCATTTCTCTTAAGTGATTACCTAGGATTAGAATTGCTGGGTTTTAATGTTAAGTATATGTTTAATCTCTTAAACTGTCAAACTGGTTTTTAACGTAGCCATACTGTTTGCTGTTCCCACCAGCAGCATTGGACAGTTCAGGTTGCTTGCCTCCTGGTTAGCACTTACCGTTGGCAGTCGTTCATTTTAGCTAGTTAGCTGGGTAGATGGTAGAAGCTTGTGGGTTTTTTCTTGCAGTCCTCTGATGACAGTGGATGCTGAACATCTTTTCATGTACTTATTTGCCATCTGTGTGTCTTCATGACATTTCTTTCAAATCTTTTGCCACGGTTTCCATTGGGTTATCTTATTACTACTGGGTTGTAAGAGTTCTTTATATTTTCTGGACATAGATTTTTTTTGTCAGGTATTTTCTCCATATCTTTGGCCTGCCTTTTCATTTTCTTATTGTCTTTAAGAAATAAAAAGTTCTGATTTTTGACAAAGTCGAGTTTATTAATTTTTTATTTTATGTTTCATACTTTTAGTATCTTAAGCATTCTCTGCCTGCCCCAATATCTCATTAATTTTTTATGTTCTTTTTTAGAAGTTTTATACTTTTATGTGTATGTCCATGTTTCATTCATTTTGAGTTAATTTCTGTGTGTGGTTTGAAGTAAAGGTCGAGGTTCGTTTTTCTCCACGTGAGTATCTAATTGTTCCAGCACCTTTGTTGAAAGTCAGTTGACCCAGTATACACGTGGGTCTTTTTCTGCTCCTCTGCTTTTTTCTGTCCTTACTTCAGTGCCGCACTGATTCCTGCAGCTTTGTACAAGGTCAGGGCCAATGTCTGTCTTATACCGTGGTCTCTGCTGCGGGGGGCCCAGAGGCCACGCCCTCATGACTCTGTGCAGGCATACCAAACATTTTCTCGAATGTCTGCCAGGGACTGAATCAGGGCCCTCTCGTTATATTCCAGGTCACCTGCCTTAGCATTATTTAAAGTTTCAAAATTATCTCTTACCAGGTAAAGTCTATGTATTCACCTCGCTCTAGCGCTCTGAGCTCTGAGCTCTTATGTGTTTCTCCCTTCCCTTCACCCACTCTCCAGTGTTGACCCCAAAAGCCCTTTGAGGTGAGAACAAAGATGCTGAAGTGTCCGCCTTTTTACAGGGGCACTTTTCAGAAAGTTTCGAAGGAACTGAAAAGAAGAACTACATAATGGAAACCACTTTGCAGCCTCCAGCATGGCCATTTATCTCAATAACCATTTCATTTAAAATGTGGGCCAAACATATAAATCATATCTTGAAAGAAAGTATGTTGGTGCCACAGAAATTGCCCTGTCTTCTTACCACCTAATTTGAAAAATGTGTTTTGAAGCTGGGAAGAAAGCAAACAAGCCTGGGGCTGGGCCGCCCTTCTCCCACATGTCCCCTTCCTTCCCTCTGTCCCCAAAATAAATCCGCACTACTCCCCAAACTAAGTAGAGAGGCCGAAGCACGCAACACACACCCTGTTGTTAGTCATTCTCTGGGGCCGCAGCTGCTATTTTGGAGGCTTTGCCTTTGAATGTCACTTGGTAATGAGGAGTTGAGAGCCTAAAAACCAGGCTGCTCCCCGCCAGTCCTGCCAGTCCTTGGACTCGACTGACCCCTCTCAGGCCTCAGTCGTACCCTTGGCCTTAGGCAATAAACACTCCTTCGAGCTCGCAGGTCTTTAAGGACACATCCAGAGGGAGGGCGCTAAATAAAGCAGGGCTCCGAGGCCCATTTTACAGACTAATCATAAGGTGCTGGGGGCTGGGAATTCCAGGGACTCCCGAGGAAACCTCACCACAGAGTCCATGGTGAAGATGGCAGCCCGTCCTCCCTGGCCCAAGGTTCTTACGGAGCTTCTGGTACCGGGGCAGCCAGCACGCTCACCCCCGGGGGTCCCTGGGGCACAGCGGCCCACTCCGTACGCCGCCTCTTCTTCTGGTCGGGCAAGTGCCATGTGAGCTTTGTGAAAACATGTATAAAGTAAAGAAGAAAATGGGCACCCATGACTCCACTACTTGCAGGTTATTGTTCGGTTTTGCTTTTTCCTTCTAGCTTTTTTTTTTTAAACCTCGAGTGTATGTGATCAGGGCATATGTGTTTTATTTTCTCTTTTAACGTATATGTTTCTGATGATTTTCTCATATTATTAGAACTTGCTTGAAAACATGTTAAATGCCTGCCTCTTACTCATCCAGTACACGGGCCAAGCTCTCCCTTCCAGTTGCCCCTGGTGTGGAGGCGAGGACAGGGGTCCCACTTTCTCTCTTCTGCCCCAGGGGATGGCTCGAGGCTGTTGTCCCCCGTGGAGCATACCTTCTCCCCTGTCTGCCTCCTGTCCTTCTCTTCTGGCCTTGGAGGCCCACTCAGCCCCTGGTGGGAAGGTGGAAATGAGCAGCCCTTCCGCAGGTGGACTGTCATGGAGCCCCCTGTCATTGGGTGTTATCACCTGAGGTCTGTACCTCCCCACATGGAGGGGAGCTGCAGCCTTGCTTGACTTTGTTTTCTATTCTGACTCCCCCAAGCCTAGCAGCTGCTCTTAGCAGCCTGTTCTCCACTGCTTACATCCCGTGCTTCCTTTAAGATGACAACCCCCCAGGCACCCCTGTCCAGGGTATCCTATCCCTGTCTCTGTGTGTTTCAGGTGTTAGCGGGGTTCTTGGTACCTGGGCCAGTGAACTCAGGAACTGCTGAGCGCACCCCCCCACACACCCAGCACTTCTCTGAGTGCAGGCCTGGTGTATTGGCCTGTATTTTCCGCTGGATCTAGGTTCCAAAATAAGAGGCCATTTTTTCAGACCCCTCTTGTCAGTTGCAGCCCAGGGCATCTTATTTGGGGGTGCTGTGGGGGAGGACTGGGGCCAGAGGCCCCGTGGAGGTGGCATGCAAGCCACGTGTGTGCCCAGGCCCTGCCCCCTCCCCCTCCCTTTGCCTTTGATCAGTTGTGCAGCCAGACAGAGGCTTCCTCCCCTCCCCACCCCACCGCAGGGGGCGAGGAACGCCATCCTGCCGCCAGCATGAAGCATTTCCTTTCTCCTTTGTCCTCCCTCACCACTGGCTACTCAGTGTGCTTTGTATAAGCCATTGTTTGCATCTTGCCAGCTGCCTGGGCCATAACTATTTCTTTCCAGTAAAACCTTAACCTTGTGCTAGAACCCCTGCAGCAGTGGGGTCATGAAGCGATACATGCCGGGTCCCTGAATCGGCACGCACGGGGGTGGAGGTGGGCAAGTTCTCCGCTGGAAGAGACTCTGACATTGGACATTGCCCCACGAGTTCTAGCTACCCCTGTCCCACGCCCCTCCTCCAACCCTCAACTGCCTGGTGTCTGGGAGGCCGAGTTTGGGGCTGGGGTTCTGTGAGAAGAGGGGCTGGGTCATAATTCCTTTCCCAAATCAGGTGCCCAGGAGAAGCCAGGTTGGAGGAGCTAATGAGTGTTTGGGGTCCAAGGGTGGAAAAGCCAGGAGATATCTTTAAAAAGGAAGGTACCAGAGCAGTCCTGTGTAAGAAAAGGGGGTGTAGAGCCCTGGGGCTGGGATGGGGAAGGGATCATTTCATCTCCACTGAAGGAGGGTGAAAAGGACCTGTGGATGGAGCAGAAGCAAGGGGCCCCAGCAGGGGTGCCTGGAAGTCCCCTACAGGGCGGGTGGTCAATCCCCAGGACAGCCCTAGGGATCTGCTCCAACCTTCCTTGTGCAGACTTTCTGCCCTTTCCCTTCTCCCTTGTTTGTCCCTTATGGCTGTTGCCTGCTTATACCAGCTGCCCTAGGCAGTTCACATCAGCTACATCTGCCTTGGCAAAAGGACAGAAAGATCTCGAAGTTTTCAGATCCCATGGTAGAGACATGGATGCTGGGGCACACAGTTCATCCTCTCGCATTCTGGACTAACTGTGAGAGAGAGAGCATAGGGTTATTCCTGAGTTGGCTCACGTCCTCACGGTGTGATGTAGCTCCAGGTGGGAATCTGGGAACTGGGGAGTCAGAACTTGGGCCTTTACCCAGTGGCGCTTCCTGTGGCCCTCCCCAGGCCCCTTCTGCACAAGTGGACCTGGGTTGGGCATGGTCACAAGTTAGCCTGAAAGGCCCCCCAACTGCTACATACAGAGCATCCTTCCAGACTGGCACCCATCCTGCACTGGGGCCCTTAGAATCCAGAAGCAAGAATTGTCCACCATTGTGCATTGCTGTGGCCTGGCTTGGGACCTGAAGGGGTGGGGGTGGGGTGGGGGGTGGCTCAGGAAGGACAATAAGGGTCTCAGTTGTCTGGAGCCCAGGCCTCCCTTTGGAAAGTCAGCTCTGCTGCCTGCTTAGCCCATCGGCTCATGCCGGGAGATACCCACAGGCTTGCCCCCACCATCCTTTGGGGTTTGGAGGGCAAGGGCTTGACTTGCCAGAGTCCCAGCAACCATCTGGACTGAGGGACCCTTTCCTTTACTGTTTGAGTCTTGGGTAATATGTTCACACCAAAAATTGCCCTTTCTTTTCTCCACTGTGGTATCGTACACAGAGGAGACAGTTCTGAGTCACTGTTCATTCAAAGGCTGTGTATTGGGCCAGACTCTGTGCCAGAGCCTGGCCCTCCTCTCAAGGCGGCTCATGGGGAGTCAGGCAGATGCACAGACTAAAATGGCAACAAATCATGGTAGGGGCACTGAAGGAACCAAATGGCTCGTTCGCACCAAAGAATGAGGGGAGGATATTTCAGATGGGTGGTAAGAGAAAATAGCAGCCGCACACAGGCAGGAGCCAGCCAGGCAATGAGGTGCTGGAGAGGATCTTCCATGCCCAAGGGAAGTGTGTGCAAGAGCCCTGCGGGAGGGAGGAGCTCTCAAGCTCAGGTGGTAGGAAGCAGGTGAGCAACGAGTCGTGGGAGGTGAGCTTGGAGTGGTCCACAGGGCCATGCACGGGGGCCTGGGGGCACAGAAACAAGTGTGGGTCGCACTGCACTCTCCCTGTGTGAACAGCATTCCAGGGACTGTGGAGACTGGGGAGAGCAACCAGGGGCCAATGACACCTGAGGACAACTGATTGTATTCTCTGGTGGGCATCTAGAGTCTACCGAGTGGCTCTAGAAACAGTCTGGCCTCCCTCCTGGGGATACCAAGGTGTCTCCCCTCAGGGACCGTGGCAGAGACCTGCAGGAGGCCCAGGGTGAGGCGAGGGTCTTTGCTGGACTCAGGCCTGCAGCCTGCCATCTGCTCCTCCCCCCCTTTCCTCCTCCTGCTAGGCTACCTCCTCCCCTCCCTTCCTGTCCTTGAACCTGACCTCAAATGGCAAGGACCAAGGGCAGGACCACAGTCTGCTGGCCATGGGAGCCCTGTGATCCCTGTCCTCTCTGGGCCTCGGCCGTGACTGGCCCCTGCTCTGGGTATCCTTGCCTGGCTTGGCGCTCTCGTGGGCGTGTCTCAGGCAGGCCGTTCCCCAAATCTATTTGGAGCCGACTTCTGGGTGCCTCGTGTCCTCTCCCTCCGCTGGTCCCCATGGTCCCTTAGAAGTGCTCCTAAGGGGCTCACAGACTACCAGACTCCTGCCCCTCAGATGAAATGAGGGTTAATGGCCTCCGCTGTTTCCCATAGTTTAAAGGAAGGTACTGTCCACCTGGATAGGCAAGAAATGGAGGACAGCCCCCAGCCCCTCCAGCCTAGTGCTGCCTACCCAGTAGACGTGTTTTTGAATAAGTGATTGTAGATGAGTGAACAAATGGATGGCTGTAGTGGGATCCGTTTGGAAACACGATGGGGCCTTCGTTCTTTCCCAAGTGGACCAAACCCTGGCTGGGAAGTCTACTGGGGAAGTCCAGACTGATGTCCTCATCTGGTCCCCAGCCAAGGCCACCCCCGGGACCCCTTTGTTCTTGACCTTCCCACAGAAAGACGCATACCTGTAAGGATCCCAAAGAGGAGGTGTGGGGAGCGGCGCTGGTCAGAGGCCCAGAAAGATCAGGATATTTCCATTTTCATATTAAAAAATAAAGAAATGCCCAAACTGGGTTTCAGAAACTGGTATATTTTAAATGTTTACATTTAACAAATGAACACTTTTAACACATGCACACAAATATAATCGTGCCATTCACAGGGTAATTACCGTGTTTATAAAAGAAAAACCTTAGGTCGTGGCAGGCTCCAGGCAGTGTGGTCCAGAAAGGGGACCCAAGTTTGGATTTGGATGATGAACGGCTCCTCTCAAATGTGTCTTGTCTCATTTGGAGAGAGCAGAAAGTGAAACCGTAGGGCCCCCTGGGGGTGTGTGGTCCCACTGCCTGTTCTGCTTGGCCTCTCGTATGAGTCCTGATGTGGGAAGGTCCCCCTGCTGCAGAAAGGCGGCCCCGGCCCCAGCCGTCCTCATGCCTACTCTGGCTCAAGGTGCCGCAGCGCCACCTCTGGCTGGACCCAGTCCCCGCTGCTGCGGCGCAGCTGGTACCCCCCAGGCCAGGCCCTGGGCCAGCCAGGGGCACCACACAGCTCAGGGCAGGAGCGAGGGCTCCACTCCTGACGAGGGTCAGAAGACAGTGGCCGGGCTGGAGCCCCCAGCAGCCAGGACAGGCGGGAGGCCGGCCTGCGTGGGTGCACGGTGCCCGTGTGTGCTGTCCGGCGGGGGGACTGCTCATCGGGCGTCAGTGGAACCGAGCGTCAGGCCAGGATGCAGGTTCGGAGAGACTGTTGTCCTTCGTCGGTTTGTTTTAGAAGGAATTGTGTTGAACAATAAGGAAGTGGTGAGATCAAGTGGAAGAGCCTCAGTTTGACCCTTACTAGCTGGGTCTCCTGGGCAAGTCTACCTAATTCCTTCTGGGGTACAGCTGCCTACCTGGTAAATGGTCACACCACAGTCCTCGGGCCCTTGGGAAGACCGAGGACACGTGCGTGCTTGGTGAATGATACTGCGCTGTCCAGACAGACCCCCTTCCCACTCATCAGTTGGGAGACACTCTGGCTAACTCTGTGAGGAACGGCCCCTGACATGGCTGGGAGCAAATGACTTAGCAGGCTGGTCCCCCGCGGAGGGCCCCACGGGCTCTTGCCAGTCTTGGCCTGGAACAACCCATGAGGCAGTGAATCGGGTCCTGTTGTATTTGTGGAGGTGTATCCTTAGGACAGACTAAAAGTCAGCCTGTTGGGTCAAAATCCAAGACAAGGAGTTCTGTTAGAGCTCCGGTCGCCTCCATAGGGCTCTGGTGCTGTTTGTGTCTCAGCAGCTTCCACCCGGAGAGCTGCTTTCCCACAGGTTTGTGAATACAACGAATGAATGTATTGTCGAGCTTTGGGATTTGTGCCCATCTGATAGGTGAGAAAATGTTCTGCGCAGCTTTTAACCTTTTTATTAAGATTTATTGATTTATTTGAGAGAGAGAGAGCGCGCATGCGCCTGAGCACAGTAGGAGGGGCAAAGGAAGAGGGAGAGAATGTCAAGCAGACTCCCTGCTGAGCACAGAGCCTGACTGGAGGCTCGATCCCATGACCCTGAGATCACTACCTGACCCGAAATCAAGAGTTGGATGCTCAACTGACTGAGCCACCCAGGTGCCTCTGTTCTGTGCAGCTTTAAAAAAAAAAAAAATCACCTTTATTAAGGTATGATTTGTGTACAGTAAGAGACCCATTTAAAGTGCGTAGGTTGGTGAGTTACCTACTTTCTGTCATCATAGGTTAGTTTTGCCACGTCTATAATTTTACCTAAATGGATCCAGAGGGTACGTAGTCCTTTGTGTTGGGCTTTTTTTGACTCGGCACAATGACTCTGAGACACATACATGTTGCTGCACGCATTTGTGGTCTGTTCCTCTGATGGTGAGTAGTCCCCATTGTGTGGCGATACCACTTTGTTTCTGTTTGTTGCCATTGGCCATTTGGGTTGAGTCCAGTTTGTGCCTATTATGAATACAGCTATGAACACACTTGCACAAGTCTTTTTGTGGACACGTGTTTTCATGCCTTTGGGGTAGAGAGGAGTAGAATGGCTGCATCATATTGTATGTTTAACTTTAGAAGTCACCAGACCTTACTCCTAAGTGGTTAGGCCAGTTTCTCTCCTGTTCACAGCAGTATGGGAGTTCCTATTCCTGCACGCTCACAGACCTTTGGTAGTTCTAGAAGGTACAGCGTGGTGGTTTCTTTATGGTTTGCATTTCCCTGAAAACCAAGGATGCTGATTACCTTTACAGGTTCTTACTATTTTATTTCCTTTTTTGTGAAATGTCTATTTACATCTTTTGCCAATTAAAAAAAAAAGTTGCCTGTCTCTTTATTATTGAACTGTAGGAGTTCTTTGTATATTCTGGCTACAAGTCCTTTTTATATACACTGTGGATATTTTCTTCTAGTCTCTGGTCTGCCTTTTCATTTACATAGTGGTATCTTTTAGAGATCAGAAGTTTTGATTTTTGTGAAGAGTCATTATTTTTTCTGCTGAGTATTCTTTGTGTCCTAAGAAATTTTAGCATTTCTCTTATTCTGAACAACTGAGCCCCCTTTCTTAGGTTTAAAGGCTGTTTGCCTTTTTCTATGAACTGTCCATATATTCTGTTTAAAAAAAGAATCCTTTTATTGGTCTTTCTTTTCTTGATTTTTTTTTTCAAAGATTTTATTTATTTCACAGAGGGAGAGAGATCACAAGGAGGCAGAGAGGCAGGCAGAGAGAGAGGAGGAAGCAGGCTCCCCGCTGAGCAGAGAGCCCGATGCGGGCCTCGATCCCAGGACCCTGAGATCATGACCTGAGCCAAAAGCAGAGGCTTTAACCCACTGAGCCACCCAGGCGCCCTCTTTTCTTGATTTGTAAGAGTTATTTGTATATTAGGTAGGGAGATTAGCCCTTTATGGGCTGAAGTGGTACTTTCTCCCACTTTGTTCTCTTTCCAACTTTGCATGTAGTTTTTTCTATGCAAAATTGCACACATGTGTTTTCACATAATCCATTTCATGTCTTATTGCTTATAGATTTGAGACTAGAGGCTCCTCACTCCCAGGTTATAAAGGAATTCACTGATGTTTGTTTTGTATGGTTTCACTGTCGTACGTCTAGATCAGTTCCATTTGGAGTGGATTCCGATGGACAGTGAAGCATGGGATCAATTTTATCTTTTTGCAAATGACTGTCCAGTTGTCCCCATATCATGTATTAAAAAGTCCATCTTTTTCTAATGATTTGAGATCACCTTCCCCAGACCTTTATCATTAAGATACTAAGTTTCCATATGTACTTGGACGTTCTCTTCTGTTGTTTCTGGACTCACGTCTTGCCATGGGCCCATCTGTCTGTTCCCATGGTGATGCAACCCTCCTCTAAGTTGTCAGCTTTATGAGCTGCTTGAACACAGAGCAAGGGAGCCTCCTCATTGTTTTCACCAAACTTCACCAAAGTTTTCCTAGATATTCTTATTTTTTCCCCATAAACCTTAGAACCAGCTTATCTAGCTCCAGAAAAGATACTTGTTTTTTTCAAGTGGAGACTGTGGTAAATTTCTAAATGAACTTGGGCGAACCTGACCTGTTTCTTGCTGCCGAGTCGCCCTGTGCACATACGGGAGCACTTTCCCATTTGTTCCAGTGTGTTTTTCACAAGTCCCTGGTGAGGACCACTGCGGGATTGAGCTGATGGCATTTTTTCATTTGGATGTTATCCATTTCATGTAGGTTTATGCTCTAGGAATTTATTTTTTCAGCACTCTTATGATAGGTTCTTCTCTCTCACTGTTTTCCAACTGGCTTCCATTTTGCATATACGAAGGTAGAATTGGTTTTTGGTCATTTTATACCTTGCTGTCTTCTGAATATTGTCTTTATTTGTCCCAACATTTACTTTCTTGGTTTTCTGGGTGTACTTGCATAGCATCTGCAAAAAGAGATCATTTATCTCTTCCTTAGGGTATGAATATTTTTAAAGCTTTGTGTTACATATTGCCAAATCTCTTCTTTTGAAAAATATGGTACCAATTTATGTTCCTGCTGGAAGTGTTTTGCCACTCCCTTGCCAGCACTGAGTATCAACATTTTTTAAATCTTTGCCAGTTTAATACAACCTTCATTCATTACGAAGAGGACATTCATGGGGCTCCTTGTCCGCCAGGCTTTTTGAGGGAGGCTGAGGACACAGCACCCCTCCCTACCCCGGAGGAGGCCTTATTCTAGGGTGAGAGGAGACTAAAGTTTGTTTTTTTCTTTTCCAGCTTTACTGAAGAATAACTGACAAATAAGTGTATAAATTTAGGTTTTACAAAGTAGTGATTTATTGTACATTATGAAATGATTGACACCATGAAATTAATTACCATAGCCATTCACTCACATGGTTATAGTGTGTGTGCGTGTGTGTGTGGTGTTGTTGAAAACACTTAAGATCTATTTTCTGGGCAAATTTCAAGCATATATAGTATTTTTAACTGTAATCACCATGGTGTACGTTGGATCTCCAGAACATACTCCTCTTACAATGGAAGGTTTGTACCCTTTGGCCAACATCTCATTTCCCCTAATTCCTGGCAACCACCATCTGCCCTCTGGTTCTCTGAGTTCAGCATTTTTAGATTCTACCTATAAGTGAGATCATATGGTGGTTGTGGAGGCTCAGGCTTCTGGAAGCTTACAATTAAGACTGCTGCCTTCCTGGGCCCAGCCGATGGGAAAAGGACTGGCTGCCTAAGTGAAGAAACCCATCTCAGGCCCAGAGAAGTCTTTCTGGAAAATCCCTGAGCAGTTATATAAAGTCCATTACGCCCCCACCACCACCAATGTGTGTTTATTGGATGACTGAGTGAAAGAACGGATGAGCCCCACCAGTACAACCCTCCAGTAGCTGACTTTGCACCCAGGTGGTCTGAACCAGGGGATTCTCACATCCAGGGGCTCATAAGTGCAGCCTCCACTGGGGATGCAGCCACCCTCTCCTACCCCCCAACCAAACCCCATCTGAGGGTCCAGGCCCTGGAGTTGATTTCAAGCCATGCTCTGGAACAGCTTGGTGGGCAGCTGGGCCCCAAGAAAGGCAGGGTCGGCCTGGCCTCACTAGGGTCACTGGTCCCCAGCCCAGGCTCCTCCCCACCCCGTCCCTACTCCTGCAGGCGTATGGGTCTTGCTGGTGCCATCCCAGCCTGGTATCTTGGGACAGTAGTGTGTATGTAGGAAGGGGGGTGGGTGTGCAGCCCAGGCAGCTGGGACCTCAGGATAAAGGAAATTTCCTTCTCTCTCTATTTATTTTCCACATCCTTGACTTTGAAAGCCAAGCTGGTGTTGATATTTACCTTGGCCGGGCCTCCCCATCTCCCTGGGCCAGCCTCATGTAAACATGATGTTCCTTCTCTTGGCTCTGCTACGGTTGAGGTGGCCTTTTGCAACCAATTCTAGGAATTTTGAAAGTCTAAAGGCTTAAGTTCAGGGACCAGCCCCCCAGGGAGCCCAGGGTGCGAGGAGCCCTGGGGCCACTATCCTGGCCTCCAGCTCCCTCCCAGGGATTCGGGCCGATGACTGCAGAGAAAGAGGCAGCTGCCTGGGGCCTCCAGCCTCCTCACTCCTCTTAACAGTGGTGATGCTGTGAGAGCCCCGCTGCCCCCGTGAAGGGTGGCCCCAAAGTCTTGCGGTCCCCAAAGACACAGAGGGATAGAAGCAGGACCTGGCTGTCTCCCCTGGGACTGGTGGGCAGAGATCTGATTCCCAGGGACCAGCAAACTCATTAGTGTTTGTCCACGTGTGCCATCTGCAGTACATCTGGCACCTGGACCACAGCTGCCGTGACGCCCCGGCGGTGGGGGGCTGCTGAGGTGGGAGTGTGTGCGCCGGCCAGGCCTCCTCTGAGCAAGTGCACAGGCCAGAGTCCCAGCCCCGGGAGACTCAGAGAGGAGGCGATTAGAGAACCAGGATGACTTGGGGCAGTGGTCAGTGCAGCAGAAACTAGAGCGAGCGGGGTGGCTGGGGCAGGGATGACGCCTGTGCAGTGGGCGTCGGACGTGAGGGGCGCTCACACTCCCCGTGCGGATACCAGCACCCCCACCCCCCGGCTGGCCGCTGTTCATTCACATAGCAGTGAGGCCTCAGGCAAATGACTTTCCTTCTCTGTGATTTGCTTTCATTATACAAGAACTGGGGTGTCTGTCCTTAGTGACAAGGGTGTTGTGAGGCACACGGTGTTTCATCTGCAAGTGGGAGCCGTCATTCTTTTGCTTGCTATCCCACCACACAGATTTGAGGCCAAGTCAGTGGGTACTACCATGCGGCTGGACACTGAATGTCTCCCCTTCTCCACACAGATCTGGGACATGAGCGACGATGAGACCGTCTGATGTGGCCCACCCTCGTGTGGCTGGCTTCTCCCTGGCCGCCTGCTGAGGGGCCCTCGGATACCGGAGCTGAATTCCTGCCCCCAGGACCGGTGATTCTGGGCCCTGCGCCCCTCCAACCTTTGTGGTCTCCTCCTCTGCATACCTTGAGGACCAGGGCCCCCTCTTTGCTGCCCAGGAGCTTCTGGGGTTCTCCATTTCTCATGATTCATGATCCTACCAGTTCTGAGCTAAATAATAACCTTGGCTTTGGCATTGCCCTTGATCTAGGACTTTGTTCCCTCCACGAGTTCTTTTTTTCTTGTCAAGTGTTTGATAGCCAAAACTCAGGGGATCCTTCCCACCTTGGCCCCCATAGGGCAGGCTGACTGACAGGGAACAGTCAGCCGAACACCTGCCAAAATGGGGAAATGAGAAAGCAGCTCCTTCCAGCAGCCATTGTGGGGGGCAGCACCAGAGTCCCTGGGCTGTCCTACAAACCCCAGAGAGGGGCCGCTGGCCACCAGTGAGGGCTGACATCCTTGTAAGCTCTGTCAGTCAGTCTGGCCTCCTGGAGAGGGAGGGACGTGTGGGACAGAAGGGCCCACATCTAATACTCCACTATGGACACAGTCAGCTACCCAGACGGCTCCTTCCCCTCCTGGCTCGTCCTCAGCTGTGGGCAAAACATCTGTGCCGCCCTGCTCGGGGGAGGAACGAAGTTGCTGCTGCTGCCCTGAGCTGGTGGAAGGGCCCAGGAACAGGTCTCAGAGCCACATCCTGATAACGGCCTGGGTGGGCACCCCTCCTGCCCCAGAGGAGGCCTCACATCCCCAGAGCCCACTCATCTGCGGCCAAGGGAGGGAGACGCCTTCCCTCCTGAGGGCCCTCCTCGGTGGTACTCAGAAGGCCCTGACTGCAGTGTGTGGTGGCCTGTCTGTGACACCCAGAGCTGCACCTGGGGACTCAGGAGCAGGGGGCCCCCTCTCCACACTTGTTCTCACCTACCTCAGGCCTGGGACCCGCGTCAACAGTGAGTCTGACGGCTGACTCTGAGAAGGGTGGGGTCTCTGCAGGTCAGGTTGTGAATGGGGCTTCCGGTGGAGTGGGAGCTACCATCGCAGCCCGCCCACCTGGGCCAGAGGGGGCGCCGTCGGATGCAGGTGCAGGCCCGCTGCGCCCTCCCCATGCCCGGGGGTCACACGCACAGCCTGTGGTTTAAGAGCACTTTATTATTGTTCTTAAGGCTACTTTTAAGTACAAAAAAAAAGATGGCCTGCCAAACCTTTTTTTTTTCTTCTTCTTCCAGGAAAAACAGGCCACAGAGAATGGTATATTACAGATTTACAAACATGGAGAGAACGGTCAGAACGCACTGCGACGGCGTGGCTCTGTGAAGAACTCACTGTGCTCCTCCTGAGGCCAGGGAGTGTGTCCTTTCCCAGTGAAATGTTTGGTTTTCTGCTTCCCCGTGCGCCCGGGGCCCCTCTGGGGGCCCGCCTATCCCAGATAGGTCAGTGCCGGGCGCCGACAGGCCGCTGCCCGAGGAGCCTGCCCTTCCCAGAGCCCGCCGGCGGCGGCTGCTCTCCCCGCCGCAGCGCTCAGTAGCCTGGAGCAATAACAAACTAGTGGCTATTAAGGCAGATGCAGTGTTCTCATAGAGTAACTGTGTTCCTGCACTTTTACAGACAAATCTACGACCAAAAAAAAAAAAGATCAACTTTTTTTTCCAAACAAAAAAAAAATATGAATGATTACAATGGGAAAGGGAAAATTAAATAGCTACATATCATTAACAAATTAATTGTTCTTCAAAAAATACCTACAAATTTCTCTGTACATTCTTTACGCACAGCGTAATGATGGTCTTAAAGTTACCTATATAAAAAAAGTTCTCACCGATTTTTCCTACAGAAAATATAGGGGCCCGAACGCGAAAGCCTGGAAGCCCGGTTACGTGGGGGTGAAATGTGTGTAGGGGCAAGAGGAGAAGGGCTTTTCTTCCACCTGTGGAAAGACCTGCAGTCACCCTAGGACCACAAGAGCCGATCTGACCTTTCTGCCCAGTGACAATTTTCACAACCAGCTAACCTATGTTTTTCTTATATAGACAACCAGCCTCGAGGGCTCCCGGGCACCCATAGGGCCTCGCAGGGGATGTGGGCATGCCTGTGTCACCTGGCCAGGCAACTTTGTAAGCCCTTCGGTGTCCTCCTGGAGGCTGGGATGGGGGTTGGGGGGGAGTAGAAATGTACGTTTCCCAAAAAGAGGAGCAGCTGTTGAACCTCCACAGCTGTGTCCGTCATGCATGCTTCTTGTCCTAATTTCTAGTTAGTAGCTATTACCCTAGCAAACGATAATAAATGCAGTGATAACTGTATAAAGTCAGAGGAATGTATACTGCCTTGGCCCCAGCGTACGAGGAAGCACACAAAATACCGTATCACAGATTGTCAGTAATCTGCTGTTCAGCCAAGAGGGTTGAAAGGGAGCAGTTTCTGCATGGAGGGAAGCTGGAAGACACAAACCCCACCTCCCCTGGGAGCTAGTAATAAGCAGACAGGGATGCAAAAAATAAATGTCAGCCGGCAGCCAAAAACTCCAGCATCCTACACCGCGGCTGACCACGACCGGCCTGCCCGCCCCACACTACTCGGGAATAATGTGAATATCAAACACAAATCTCAGAGTACAACTGTACCAGCAGTAAGTATATCTAGGACTGTAACTGACAAAAATAAACTAATTCTGAAAAGAAGCTAGTAAGTATTAAGGTTCTTGTTTACTATATCTATACAATTAATAGAAACCAGCTATTTTTCTCCATTAAAACATGCATCACGTTGAAAGCACTATAGAATCCTCCAACCTCCGCTCTAGTCTAACAAACTGCAGTGTTTAGGAAAGGGAGAATGCCCGTGATTGGTAGAGTCTGCAGTCCAGTTGCAAGCACCTGAAACCTAGAGAGAAAGACCTATAACCTGTATGAGACTTCCCCTTCCAAAGCTGTTTTGTCTAAATTTAAACAAACAAACAAAAAACACACAAAATGGTCAGAAATGTCATCCTTAAACCCTTTGTTTTTCAGCAGTTTGCCCTCAGAGTACTAGCATCTCACAGAAAGCTGTCAGGCAGGCAACTTTAGCCCTCCTCCAATAGTGCAAATCAGACGCGACAGTTCTCTGTTCTCTTCAAGTAGACGCACGCACGCAGACACACTCACATGCGGCCCAGACCAAACACGCAATGGAAGCGAAGCCACACACACCCCGGTCTCGAGAAGCAAACTGAAAAGCACAGAGCATTTGGGTCACCAACGTCATGGCTTGTGACTGAGAAAGCGTGCGCCGTGGAGTCCTGGCCCCCGACGGGGCAGCAGACCTGCATCAGAGGTTTCTTTGGTAACCGAGGCAGGAAGGCAGGACACTACGTTAGATGTTCCACAGGCAGCTCCTACTATCGAGTTTGAGGGCCCCCGGGTACAAATACCAAGCAAGTACAAAAACAGAACAAAAATCCCCACGACATGGTTTTTGCGAATAAACCATCCCTTCCCTACCCTTCCCCCTACCCCACCCCCACAAATTTTTTTTTGTTGTTTTTCCGTTTTTTTAAGCACTGACTGTTCAAAGCTCAGGCAAACCATGCAGATTGACATCTTCTTGGAGGGTGGCGCTCCCTTCACGAGACCACGGAGGGGGAGTGACTGTGGCTGACCATGTGTGCGGTGGGGCTGGCCGGCTGGCCCCTGCGCGAGGCTGACTCGGGGCTGCTTGACGCGCCGTCCTTGGCCGCCTTGATCTGAAGCCACGTATCGCCCAGGGCTTTGGCAAAATGGTCGTCCACGGAGCCTGTGATGGACACCGAGTTGGGCGCCGGCTCAGGCTCCTTGTAGTTCTTGCCCAGGCTCCTGCGGAAGTGCTCCTCCACCACAGGGTCGCAGGTGGTGGTGGCTGTGGGGGAGCAGGACAGCAGTCGGTCAGGACTCTGGGGACAGAAGGCCCGTCCCCCCCCGCCCTTGCTCAGCACTTGGTCAGGTCTCTCTTCTGAACCTATAACACGGCAACATGCCCACCTGAGCTAGGGAGGAGTTCAGAGAGAGAACCTGGCCTTGGTAGATCTGGTCCCACTACAGTTTCTTCCCTCTGTCCCACTCAAGCCAGACACAATGCTGGGTGCACGTGTGCTCCAAAACAAAACAAAACAACAAACCAAAAACAAAACAAAACAAAACACTTTTTCAACCTCACTAAAATATAAGCTCCAGGGGCTAGTTGTTCTGTCCACAGCACGATGTAGAAGGAATGCAAACACTTCACTTGAATCATGTCCAAGGAGGAAGCCTGGGGCCCGCCCCGGCCGCCCCCCGCCCCCCACACAGGGTGACTTACAGCTCGGGGCCCTCCGGTAGCTGGCTGGCCCGGCCGCCACGCAGCCGCTGTGCGCAATGGGGCAGTGGGAGAGGTTGCAGTTGCGGGTGCTGGCCGAGGCGCACGTAATCACTGAAGGCCGGTTCTGGGAAGAAGAGGAGGCTGCTGTCAGCTCTGGCTCGGGAGAGCAGACAAGGAGTAGTGGTGCTCACCCCTGCTGGCGACCCCAGTCCTTATATACACTTGCCTCAGCTGTGAGGCAGAACAAGTCTCCATCCCCCCACCACCATGGTGGGGGGGAGGACACTCATCCTGCCTGCGAGGAGCCAGGGGCCACCATCCATCCGGTCCCTGTCCTCCGGGCAAGGCCCTCAGCAGCACCTTCCCCTCCTCTGCAGTGAGCCTGTCCCGCAGCCCCTCCTGAGCAGAGGCAAAGGGAAGACTGGCCCGGCTGCCACCTCTGACTACAAAACCGGAGTGAACTTGCTAAACCACAGCAAACTCGCAGCGAGTGGGCCTCTGCGGGTGCGTGAGAAGCCTCCACAGCTGTGGTCAAGTCCCCAGGGCGGCCCGATCCCTGCCCTTCTCAGCGTGTGCCCTGCAGCCCAAGGGCTTCTAGGAACCCTCCCGGTAGCCTCCCAACATACTCCCAGTTTTTGGTTAAGCTAGACAGCTCAAGTTGGTTTCTATTATGACCACACAAATCTTGATGGAGACGGAAATGCAGGAAGTACATCCAAGGATGAATTTACACGCATCCCACCCGAGGCCCAATTTGTTCTGCCGACACTCTCCTCTTCCCCACGACCACCACCCTGTCTTCTCGGTAAAAACTCTACTTGTCCTCTAAAACCCTGTTCAGCTATAACCACCTCCCCATTTAGCAAGTCAATCATGCCTTCCAAGTGCACCCAGAAGACCCCAGCACCTGGCTCCTCTAGCCCACGCACACTTCAGAGCAAGGGCCAGGAAGCATTTCTGGAGCCCCGGACCTTGGCACAGTATCCAGGACAGAAAATATTTGTGAATCAAACAGCTTCCTCAGGTTCCAGCCAGGAGAGACCTCTCCTTACAGTGATGAAGACAAGATAGAGAAGGATATGCCCCGAGTTCCAGGAAAAGTTGACAGGAGCTGGTGGAAAGGCCCCTCAGAGGGCCCAAGGGTAAGAATGTCAGCGTGAGGGCCATCAGGGCTTCTCTACCCCTGCAGGGCCTTTCCTTTGAAGAGTTCAATCGGTAGCCAGGATAAAGACACAAAAGGCTTGCACAGCAAACCTTCCCACGATGGGAAATGAACAGGAGTGAAAAACATGTTCTGTGATAAAGATCTGGACCTACAAGGATGGGCCAGGACGTGCTTGAGTCTAACACAAAATTACTCACATCCAAGACGGGGGAAGACGTGGCTCGGCAGCAGTATGGAAAGGAAAAATGGGGGGTTTCACTACTAGCTCAACACACCAGTCATGGGGACGGAGTGAGTGTGACCCATCGCAGCAAAGACAAAAGTGGTGCAGAGAGGACATGACTTTGAAGCCAGGCCCACTCCCCCTTCATGGGGCAGCACCTTCACTCTTTCACCTCCATTTCTCCGTGTGTGAGACAGGAAGAGTGGCAGCTGAAGAGGGGATGGGGGACCACCTGAGGTGAGAGTTTAGGGCCAAGCCTGTGGTGTCAGGAGTCCTGTCCTGCAGGGGCTGGTCTTACTGTCCCCGGAGGGCAGCCTGCAGCCTGGAGCCTGGAGCCTGGAGCCCACCTTCTGAAGGTTCTTTTAACCCTGAGCCCGTGATCGCCCTGGCTCCCCTCTCACAGAATGTGCCCTCCATCCACGAGGCGGGGCTGAGGTGGCCATGTCCATAAGTGACCTTGCCCCTTTGGCCAGGCTGGAAATCTGACCCAGGCTTGGGGCCAACTACTAAGCCACACTAAGTAAGATTCAGGTTGACCTCAGGAGTCGTGGGGTGGTCACACCAGGCTGGCTGTGTGGGTTGAGAAGCAGAAAGAGAGAAGAGGATGCAGAGACCTGGACCGGCACAGAGCCAGGGGAGGGAGAGCCTGGCTTCCTCACCAGCTCTCCCGGGCAAGGGCTGGCCCTTCCTTCCTGATCCTGCCGTACCCATGACCCTGGGCTCCAGGAGACGCCCCAGATCCTCCCAATAAAACTCCCTTCCTTTTGTGCTTATGCCAGCTCAGGCTGGTTTTTGTTCCCTGCAACTAGAGTCCTGACTGACGCAATGTCGCCAAGTGGGGTCATGTTTTGGGGAAGGGGTCATGGAAGGTGAGGAAAAGTAAAGAGAGAATAAATTTGGGGAAGCGGAGAATAAAGCTACAAGAATGAAGTCAACATCCAGGCTTTCTGTCGGCCACTGTCAGGAACAGAAGGTGGCCCCTGAGCAGGGCCCAGCAAGACAGAACCACTGGTGAACATGGCGGCGCTGAGAAGACATTCCGAACCCACTCCTGGTAGTAGCAGATCATCTCCCGGACCCCCCCTGGCTGGAGACGACGGGCACGCTGTGGACGGCGGGGCGCAGCCTCCCCCACAGCCCCAGACTGCAGGGTGGCCTGGTGGCGCGCTGCCGGGCGGGCCGCGCTCAGGCTCAGCCCCAGCTCCGGCCGAGCGCAGGCCGGGCTTCGGCGCCCCACGCCCGCCTGGAACAGGCCTCCCGCCTCCAGGTTCTGAGTGTGGGGAGCTCCCGTGACCCCAACTCCTCCCCACACACCCTCGTTCTCCAGCTGGGGAAAAGGGAGGCCAGAAATGAGTAACGTGCTGGAGCTCCCCCAGCCAACCCGCAGCAGGGCCAGGCCGCGACGGTCACTCACCCTCCCTCAGCCCCCGCCCCGCCCCCTCTGGCTGCCCTGGGCGGCGAGGCTGCCCTCGGGAGCCAGCATCCAGAAGACAACCGTCCTGCTGTTTGCTGTCCCCGGGGCTCGTTCCTCTGTAGCCTTAGCCCCTGTCTCATTTGCTGCTGTCCTCAAAGCCACTCTCGTGGGCTCTTCTGGGCCACACTCTCCCGTCAGAGCCACCATCACAGACACACACAGTGGGGTGACACTTTCAGCAGCCTCCCCACACATGCCTCTCTGGGAACTTTCCTATCCCAGTTCCCAGAGAGCTGAGTCACAGTTTCCAGCCAACAGAGGAAGGCTTCCGCTGCCTGCCCGCCACCTGCAGCTGTGCCGTTGCTGCAGGAAGCCCCGCCCCCGTCACTGCCCTGGCTCTGAGCTGCGGGGCGGCAGGCTCCCCTCCCCACCAGAGCCACCATGACAGCTCAGCAACGAAACCCAAGCCCAGACACGGGCAGATGCCACCGAGCTGCCGCAGAACAGGTATGTGGCCAGCACGGTACCTGGCACAGAGCTCAGGAACCATCCGGGAGGAAGCTCAGGCCCCAGTGACCATGCAGGCCACACTATGCTGGCACAGGAAAGAGTTCGATGAACCCGCAGCCACGGTGGGAGGGCAAGCTGATAACTTCTGCTTCACCACCAACCCCAACCTTCAGTTATAGTTTGGGTCTGGGCCACCATGTCAGGGAAGCCAAAGCCACCGTACCCCTCCCGGGTAAGCTGTGAACTTATTCCATGGCCACTGGCTTTGTTTTCCATCCAGGAATCCTTAAGAACTCAAGTTCTCAGTCCTAGAAAACTTGCTCAACAGCCCCACAGCACATCTGAGGGGCCAGGGACCCTCTTGCTGGACTGGGCAGCCAGGCACACTTTACAGAAGGGTCGGGGAGACCCTGGTTAAAAGAGCCAGGCCACTCAGTCCAGCGGCACACTTCTCACACAGCAAATATGACCAGAAGCAACCAGAAGACCCTCAAAGTCACAGAAACCCAAGTTCCAAGCCAACACTAAAGCTTCAGACACAGCAGTTCTGGGCAGAGACAGTTCCAGGGGTTCCGGGGAGCTTCTTCCCCACAAGCCACCATGGGCTCAGAGACTGAACTTCCCACTGGAGTCCCACCCCCCACACACACATCAAGGGGCTCTCCATGGCACTGGCCACAGCCAGAGGCTGAATTCCCTGACCCTAGAAACCAATTCTTTGACACTTAAACCAGCTGTCTTGTGGCCTGAGTGCAACCCTCTCTGCACACACCCACCTCCCTGACCAGACTGTGAGCTCCTTCCAGGCTGAACTGTATCCTACACGCGTGTCTCTGTATCTCCAGGGCTTTGCAGGGCCCCAGGGCACAATCTGGCACTAGTAAGTGTGTGATCCATGAATGGAAGGGTAACTCGGCCCCTAGTTGCTATCAGAATAAGTGGCTGTCTGCTGCTACAGTAATAGTTGAAGTACTATAGTTACTTAATAACTAGTCTCCTCTAGACTAAAACTGTGAGTACCTCTAGCTTGCTTGAGCAGCTTCTACCATCCTTGTCTTGCACACAGTAGGCGCCTACCCAGTTTCGTTAAATGAATGAATGAAAGGAATTGAGATGTCTGGCTCCCACAGAGGAAGCACAAGTGCTCGTCGGTCGGCCTTGCTGAGATTCCCAGGCACCAGCACCTCTCCCCATGCCCAGAGCCCGCGCCCCGCAGCATGAGAGACTGGATCAGAGAAGGCGCCAGGCAGTGGCAGCTGGGCCAGGGCGCGGCTGGGGCAGGCGGGGATGTGGCCGCGCACAGTAGGGCGCTGCAGGGAAGCCGTGGCACGCCCAGCATCTCCTCAGGACATGGCACCTGCCTCGCTCACTGCCCATCAGTCTTTAGCAAATGCTGACTGGGGACGGATTGGGTTGCAGGCCCCAGAGGTTCACAGAGAAACACCCTGGGCTTATATAGGGATTCCAAACCTTGATGCTAATGCTTCCTTTCATATTTCCCCAGAAGCCCCACTTCTGAAATACTGTTTTTTTTTTAATCAAGCAAACTGTGTTTATTCAATAATAATTTCCTATTTTCCTTTAATAAAAAACACCCCTCTCTACCAATCACAGATTTCTCACCAGCAGGAGCTAATAACCACTCTGACCACTCACTGTAGAGGATTCCAACCCAAAGCAAAGGAACCTGACATTTAACTTTGTCCTTATGACCTTATATCAGATAAATCCAGGATTTTCCTTGATCCTCCTAGAGACAGGATTGCCGAGGACGACTGCTGAAAACATACCTAACCTGAACCGACCCTGCCTTGTGCAAAGACACCAAGCCCCAGGGATGTTAAACGTCCCGTCCAAGGCTGTCAGTCCTGGGAGGCAAGGTGGGAATTAAACATGAGGTGGCATTCACTAAAAAGATCCGTGCTGCTGCCACTCCTTTTTCCAAGCACAGAGTCCAGGCTACTCACCACCTCTCCTGCCTCCCTCCTGGCCCTCTGTCCTGTGCTCTCTGCCCAGTCTGCAGTCCCCAAACCCCTGGACCCTCCATCAGCCACCAACCTGAACCCTATGGCCAGAGGCATACCTGCTGGCGCTCCACTGGGGTCAGCGTGGGTGAGATGCCAGCCGGCCTGCTGGCGTCCATGTTCTTGGTCAGGGCTAGGGGCTGCTCCATGCTGAGGCTGGGGAGGGACGTGTACAGGTGGTTGCCATGCAGGCTCATGGTGGGGGCCACAGCACGCTCGATGGGGCTGCGGCTCCGCTCCCGGGGGTCTTTTCGGCAGTCTCCATTGGCAGTCTTGCTCCTAAAAGAGAGGAAAGAGAGCTCAGATGGGAATACCTGGCCTCCCCTGAATGGTGAACGGGATGCTGGCCCTGTGCCAGGTGCTGCAAGCTCATTATTTCACTGAATTCTGCACCGTGCTGGGGATAAGTATTTATCATCATTTCCATTTCCTGAGGCTCAGGTCAAACAGCTCACCAGGAAGTTGAGGAGCCCCAGTGCTAACCCAGGAAGCCACTCTGTGCCGGGAGGAAACGCCCTGCCCAGGGTCTGAATTCGGCTCTGCAGGGCCATCCAAGTGAAGGTGGCACCCCTCCACTGAGCATCCTGCCCCCTGCACGGCTGTGTGCCTGTCACAGCCCTTCCCTAAGAAACTCCATGTGCTCAGAGCCTGGAGAACTAGCCTACACTCCCAAGGCCAGCTTGGTTGGACAAGGATCTGCCATTCACAAGGACGAAGAGGATGACGACACAAAGTCACTAGACACCTCCTATAAGATGGATCCTGTTCTGGGCCTCCAGCAGCATGAGCTCTTCAGATCGTCCCGACAGCACCAAGGAGATGCCGCACTGATCTCCTCTCCAGAGGACAGAACCGAGACTCGGGGCAGTGATGCATGACGGGTAAGGGGTGGCATCTGCCACAGCTCAGAGCTTGCAACTCAACCATCCGGAACACACCAGCCACAGCAGTCGGTGTCAGCAGAGTCCCAGGGACCTCAGCCGCACCTGCAGCGCCCGGCAGGTGCCATGTGAACACGGACGGGGCTACCGACACCACCCCTCCCTGTGATCTGAGTCACTGTGGCCCAAGGCAGCACCAGCATCCTGTGCGGCATCTGTCAGAGAACAACTGGTAGGCACAGGCGACCAAAGCCCAGGAACGCCAGGTCGGCCCTGCTCCCTTCTGCCCTGTTACTGCGGGGGTTCTTTCTGACTCAGGTCTCAGCCCCTTCCATCCACCATGTTCTTGGCTGCCAGTAAGTCCACAAGCAACCATCCTCTTGCCTCAGAGGACAACCCGTTTTACAGCAGAGAAGCCTAGGGTCACACACTAAGAAACTCAAAGAAAGCAAAAGTCACAGCCTGCCTCACTGCCTGAATAAGATAAAAGGTAAGCTGAAATTTTATCCACATGTGTATTTGTATGACAGGCACACCTTCTCCCCTCGTAGGCTCACGTGCAGTTGTAGGAAGTAATACTGAGCGATCCCGTGATGCCTTTGCCCGGTTCCCCCGATGGTGACATCTTGGACAGGTACATACAGTGTCACACCACACCCAACTACAGACACTCAGACCATCGGCCAGCCTGATTCAGATGCCCCATGTTACCTGTATTACTCCAGCATGACCTTCTTATAAAGCAGATCAATCCACATCCCAGCCCGAGTTACAATTCTCAATAGCTCAGCACCCTGTCTAGGCCTTTCCCACTCTGGTCCTGACCACCTTTCCATCCTCGTGCTCTCAAGCACGGTGCTTTGCAGGTACAACCGTCTTCTTGCCATTCCTCAAGTAAGACGTGCCACTTTCAGCCTCCAACGGTGTGTCTGTGCCTCCCCATACCCCCCACACACACACACCACTAACTCCTAACCATGCAGCCTTAGCTGCTCTGCTCTGAATACCTAAGTGCCCCGTGCACACCTTTCATAAAGAACCCATCACACCACCATTAGCAATGTCTTCATCTAGGCGCCGCCCCCCGACCTCTGCGGGGGCTTCTGGGAACGCACCAAGCCCTGCACACCCTCCCTGCACAGCATGCTGCCTCACGCGGCAGGCCCACAGGGAGCACGAGCAAACACAGGGAAGCAGCACGCAGGTGACCGGGGAAGGAAAGGCAGGCACTGTGGTAACGGAACTGAGGATGAGCAGAACCGGGAAGAAGTGAGGGCTGAGGAGCCAGCTGCAGGGGTGTTCACACCCTTTGGATGAGGGACAAGTGTGGATCAATATGCCCGTGGGGGCAATGCAGAGAGAGCAGGAGACGTGGTGAGCTTTGTGAGCCCCAAGCTTTGGTTCCGCGTGCCATCTCTCAGGCAAGTCACAGAGCCCAGCGTCCTCATCTACCTGTGATCACAGCAGAAAATCCCTCGGAGGACTGAACAGAAGACACCAACAATCGCGTTAGCACAGTGCAAGCGAGCACTGGACACGGTAGGACCACATCAGCTCTAAGTTAGGGCAATTCACTGCAGAAGGCACAGTGTTTAACTTATGGGTGATTTTTCTCCCTCCTGCCCTCTGGTTGACTATACAGAATAACTGAAAAACAATTAGAGAGTACACTGTCAGCCTAGTAAGATGGCCATGCAAGAATATGTTCTGGTCACACAATTTCAAGCTACACTGCATACATGCCACCGGCACCCCAGCCATTTTCAAAGAATTACAATACCAAACAAATACAAAAAAAACCTTAATTTTGAAACCAGCACGTTCATCATTCCACCTTCCTCTGATGATTCAGAAGACACGAACGACAGGCCTTTCCAGTGAAGGCCTTGAGGGCTGCGGAAGCACGCAGCCCCGATCACGCAGCCCCGCTGAGGAAGTCCCACCAGCCAGCCCGCCAGCTTGTCAAAGCCAGGAGCGATGGGACTTGCCCCGGACGGGCATTTACTGCTAAATGTACTTTTTCTCAGACTAGGAAAAGACGACATCATCACAATACTCGTCCTCAGTATCAGGTTTTCTCCTCATTTGGGGTAAAATACAATGTTTGACGGATCCATCAGCTGCTTCCTTGACACCATCTTCTCCCCGCTCCCCGCCCAGCAGAACGAGGTTCCTGGGGGCCACTGAACGAATGGCAGGTGCTCGGCGCACGGACCCATGGGCGTCTCAGTCCTGATCCACCGCCGCTGTCCGAGTCGGGCTCCAGTTTCTCAAGCAGTTCAACGGAGCGCCTATTTGTGAAGGCTACAGAAGGTAAAGCACAGCCCCGCCTTCTCACAGGCTGGCGAGTCGACGGGCCGGGCGCGGGCTCCCCAGGGGCAGCTACGGCCCCGCAGCGCCAGCACGGCCCGGGCCCGGGTGGAGGCGGAATGCCGGAGAGAGTCGGAGGGCACAGCTGCCCGGAGCTGACAGCAAGGAGCAGCTTCGAGCTCAGGCAGCACCTGTCGCCACCCAACGTCAAAGTTACCAGTGTGGAGGGCAGCACCCGTCCCCCGAATCTGATGTCCACGGGACCCTTCAGTATTAGCCGAGTGCGGTGACGGGTACCAACCCTGGGGAGCCTCGGGACGGCTGGACGAGGCAGGGGGAGCAGTAAACCACATTCCAGGGGAGAGGTGCCCCAAGGCAGCAGGAATTGTCTAAAAGCATCCAGCTAACAGGGCAGAGGGGAAGACAGGCCAGGGCCATACCCAAACCTGAACCCCCAAAGACCTGCTCTGCACCCCCTGCCATGAACTTTGGAGAGGCTGACCGAAGAGCAGTCAACAGCAAGCATGACGCAGTGGGGCGTCACAGGTCAGACAAGACACTGACAAACACAGAGAAAAAATGTCTGAAGAACTTGGTGTTCAATTTTAGCAAAATTATACATTACTCACATTTCCAGCTCATTTTCCTGGTTCCCGGGGCTTAAAGACAGACATTGTTTTCCACGTTTCCCCTCCTCCAGTGAATCATAGCCCAGGCTCCCCGGCTTCCCAGAGAATCATGTGCTCTCAGGGACAGCAGACTAACCACACGCTTTCCGCCTGGAGACCCAAGTCGCCCCCGTTCTAGTTAAAGACAAAGTCTGCTTGAGAAAAACCAACTGCAGCCCCATCGGGGCTCAGACGCCTCCCAGGTGCCTTGGCCACCGCCGAGGCTGGGCGGCTGACTCCGCAGCATGCCAGCCCCTTGCTGGGAACCCCCTGGGGCAGCACCACCGCTGCCAATGTTCGAGGAGAGGAAGCAGAAAGGGGGACAAAAAGGAAGATGCCTATTCCACTTTGTTCCAGGACCAAGTGTTCCGGGGAATGGACACCGCAGAGCCCTCTGCCCTGTCTGAGCCGAGAAGCCAAGTGTCCACTGGGTCTGGGAAAAAGCACAGTGAGATGGCGAAAGAATCCAACCATCATGTGAAGAAAGGGCACTGTGTCCATCTGTATTCTCATTAGAATGAGGTTTTCCTGCCCTTACACGAACAGGAGCTCGGAGTTGAAACCAAACCCTTGGGAAGGTATCACTTGATATTCTGGGGCCTTAGCTGAATTCCATGAACTACTGACAGCTATTAAATAAACCAACAGGAGCCTGAATTCTTCCAGCAGGGGAGGGACAATGGTAGAAGACATTTTAGTGGGTGCTTTCGAGGGCATATTCTGGGCGGCCATGCTGCGGGTCCCTCAGCCCAAGTGAACGAGGCAGGCCCAGCCAGTCCCCGCAGGAGCGAACAGAAGGCCTGCCGCAGCCTCCGTGATGCACGAAAACAGAGGTTCAAAGCAGGAAGGAGCCTGAGCAGTGGTGAGGCCCCGGGGAGCAGGGGCCGTGAGAGCAGGGTCACAGCCAAGACACAGCCTTCTCTCCACTGCAGTCCTCCTGCTCCCATTTCACTCCTTACTGGAGCAGCTGCCCTCTGGGAACCTACAGGACAGTAACAGACCTTCACGGCCCAGCACCAACAATAATAAAGTCAGGGGGCGCCTGGGGGACTCAGTCCGTTAGGCATCGGTCTTCAGCTCAGGTCATGATCACAGGGTCCTGGGATCAAGCCCTGCCTGCGGCTCCCTGCTCAGCGGGAAGCCTGCTTCTCTCTCTTTCTGCCCCACCCACTACTCATGCTCACCTGCAAGAGTGCACACGTGTGCTCTCTGTCAAATACATAAAATCTTCGGTAATAATAATAATAAAGACAGTAAAGCATCTTTAATTTTAAAAAGCTTCCTCAGACCACATACCTAATGCCACTGAACGGTACACTTAAAAATGGCTACAGGGATGCCTGGCTGGCCAGTCAGTGGAGTGTGTGACTCTTGATCTCAGGGTAGTGAGTTTGGGCCCCACGTTGGGTGTAGAGATTACAAAAAACAAACTTTTAAAAAAATGGCTAGAATGGTACATGGTATGATAAATATACTTTACCAGAATTAAAAATAATAATGATTTTTTTTTAAAAACAAAAAGCAGCCCATGGCCATTACTTAAACCCGAGTTCCTCGGGTTTATGATGGGGTGGGTGGTGCTGTCCCAGTTTTACAGAAAAGAGGAACAAGATGCTGAACATAAACACTTGACCAAGGACGGAGGGAGATGCAGGGCATCAGCCAGACATCCGGACTCTGCTCAGCTGTCTTCCCCCCAGGCCCCCATGGGAGCCCCTCTCCACCTCCTGCTCTGCCCCAAGCCTCTAGGAGGCCCTCCCCTCCCCAGACCGCAAGGATGGAGGGAACAGTGGACATGAGCACTGGGACCAGCCCTCCGTTGCATCAGCCTTGCTTTCCAGTCAGCCAGCTCCAAGGGGCACTTGGGAAGGCCCTGCACCCCCCATGCTCTGCCCTCTCCCCAGCGCCCCGTGCAGGGCTGGGCACATGGTGGACATTTAATTCTCCACTGAACAAGTGAATTATTGACATTATGTGTGCTTCCAGTGAAGAACATCTGTGGTGAATGAAAAAGGAATTAAGGAAATTTCAGAGGCAATTCCCAGCAAGAGAGACTTTCTGAAAAAGCAGAATTTAGGGAGCATTTAAATACTCAGAATAAACAGTGATGAAATGTCTTCTCCCTATAACTGCCTTCCCCAATTTTGTCCTCCCGCCCCCCTAATTGTCCCCTAGGTCATCACACACCACCCCACTTGCTCCTGGCGAGCAGGATAATTCACAGCGGGCACTTGGTCGCGTCCCCAAGACACTCTGTCAAGCCTGTCACTCCTTGGTACCAACTACAGACAGGAAGCGGAGGGGTGGTGACACCACCAGGACACTGTGGTGCAGAGGGAAGGCAGAGACCCCCTCCTGGGTTCACGATAATGAGCTGTGTGTCACAGGCAGGAAAAGCTGGGAAATACTGGCCTTCGCAGTTCCCCAAAGACACAGAATAATCTGGGACCTCTGCTTCAATCACAAGCATGTCCTGCTTGGCAGTGGAAAGGGGACAGAGACTGCCTTTGACTTTAACTGTGGAGACACTGTGTTGCAAATGAGATTATCACTGCTTAACAATCAAGAAAAAAGCCCGAGCTCTACCACCATTAGAAGTCCAAGGGAACCCAACCTGCATGGGAAGGGCACTGCAGTTGGTGAATTACACTGTTGCCGCATCTGTCCACCCACATAACCATTCTCCCTGAGAGCTCCCCACAAATGTAGCATCCCTCTTCTGCTAGTTCAGATTTCAAAAAGCAACTACATAGAACCGCACCACACACCCATTTGCTCTATCGCATGACATGTGCAACCTACAGTCCCGGTGAGAAGCATGTACCACTGCAATGTTGCCCTTAGAAAGTAATGTCCAAAAATATAATTCATTTAAAGTTAGGGAACCCCTCCATTTACCTTGGTTATCTTTATTATCATGAACTATCATTTACTGAATGCTACCTATCAGATATATTCTAAACCTTATTGTCATATTAAATCCCTCACTACAGTGCAAAGTAAGTTATCATCCCCATTTTATAGGTGAGTAAACTGAGGTTCAGAGAGGTTAAGCAGTTCTTCTAAAGTTGCAAAACCAATACAAGGATTCTAATTTCGATGTGACTGGCTCCAAAGCCTTTTCTTTGCACCTTTCCCTCTCAAGAGAGGGGGAGAGCAGCAGGGAAAACAACAAAGACCTATGTACCCACAACCCAGGACTGATAAATGAAATCACATACGGTATTCGCTTCTGACCTTTTCCTTCCTCTTACGGGAAATTCCGGCAGCAATCAATGCAGCAGAACACGGCAGGCATGGCTGAAGCCCTTTCTTCGTGCTCACCCTTCCCCGGCTCATGCCCCTTGCTCATCCTAGATGCACGGCTCTCTTGTATTTGGGGAGTCTTCCTATCTGTGCTTATGAACGCTTACCACGGAGGAGTCTGTCTGTAAATACTTTGTAGCACATTTTAAATTTACATTACAGCCTTACACTGTCCGTACGGCCTCATAACCATGCTCTCCTCCCTCGCGTGGTTTTGGGGCTCTACCCACATCCTGACCTACAGATCCAGTTACGTACCTGCTGTGTGGGACTACTTCCCATCTCCACAGGCAGACACCATAATGTATTTACCGGTTCCTCTACCATCAGGCACCTGGACCATCATGTCTGGTTTGTCCATCTTGTAAATAACCCCACGGTGCTTCCATCCTCGCCCGTCTCTGCCTGGGAACAGGGTTTCTGAGTACCTCTCAGGTAGAGGTCTAGAAGCACGCTGCTGGGTTGCAGAGCTCGCCACCTTCCACAGTTCAACAGATGCTGCCAAAACCCATTATGACGTAGCTGTCCACTCTGCACGGCCTCGGCCAGCGATGCGTCACTGGCCCCGGTCACGTGCATCTTTCACGATGTCCAGCTTTGGCGGCCTGTGGGTTTCTGCCATTCTTGTGGTGTGGAGTCATTCCTCCTTGATGTTTTAAATTGCATTTCTCCAGTTACCAGCACAGTTGAACATATTTTCTTCATACATCTATTGGTTATTCTATTTCCCACTATAAATCGCCTTTCATTTGTCATGGATTACATTGTATTTCCCCCAAAAGATGTTGAAGTCCTAAACCCCAGCACCTATAAATGTGACTTCATTTGGATAAAGAGTCTTTGCAGATAATCAAGTTAAGATGAGGTCATGAGGGTGGGCCCTAATCCAATAGGATTGGTGTCCTTATGAAAAGGGGGAAATTTGAACAAAATGACAGAGGGGAAACCATGTGAAGACACAGGGAGAATGCCATCTACAAGCCAAGGAATGCTTGAGGCTACCAGAAGTTAAGAGAGAGGCAAGAACAAATCGACACCCAAAGCTCTCAAGAAGGGACCGACGACCCTGCTGACACCCTGATCTGGGCCGTGCAGCCTCCAGGACAGGGAGACGGTCTATTTCTCCTGTCTGAGCCCTCTACTCTGTTGTACTTTCTCAGGCCGCTCCTGGGAGAACCTATACAATTTCCATGGCTTTTCCGCACCATTGCTTTATTCTTCTTTAGCTATTCTCCACAATCATGGTTTTTTCTGCTTTATCTATAATTAACACACCCACCCCCCTGCGGGCACACGAATGTCTTAAAGCTTCATTTTCAATGAGGTTCCTAAGATCCACTGGACCTTGTCATCCATGCCTGTCATTAGGAGGCATATTTAATAAGCACTAAGAAATGGCAACACAAGTTGAGACATTGTGTGTGACGCCAGGCCTGCCAGGGAGAAGCTGGAGGGTTAGGCTGTCCCCTGACTTCACGTCCAAGAGAGCAATCTGGGAAGCCAGGAAAAGGCATCCCCAGCTGCCCCCACATACAAGAGGGAAGAATCCTGTCAGCCAAGTTATAATCCAAAACCTTTGGCCCAGTAACATTTTGGATAGATGACAGCATGAATGACCCACCAGATCTCTCCATCATTCCTGCACTGATGGCCGGCTCATCGACAACCAACCCTCAAGACCACGGGCCAACTGTGAGTACCAGCCCCCGTCTTGCATCAGTGCTCGTGCAAGCTTTCTGGGGTGCCCACCACCATGCCCTTGGAACACAGAGGGAACCGGAGCTGAGAGGTGGAGAGATCACCCAAGGTCATGAGACAGGTAGGTGGTGAGGCAGGGACTCAAAGCAGGCCAACCCTTTCTCTTCTGCCAGAACGGCCTTTCTCTAGGGCGCAGGGGGTGGATCACAAATAGTGTGTAGTGTAAGAGGAAGTACCTATCTAAATGACATTTCCACAGTTACTGACTCGGACTCTGTCTCTAGAATTGAGTCAAGGGTTTCCAATCAAAGCCTTCCCAAGAGTAAGAGGCACTAAATTAGTGTAAGGACATCTCTGCATACTGTCCAGCCTTCAGGATTCCTTAGAATCCTCCGCTCCTCCCGCTGGTCAGCCCTCATGAGCGTTCTGGGAACTCCTGCAGGAGACTGGAAGGAAGCCCAGAGGAGAGCGGGTCTCTCCCTGAGCAGTTACCATGCAGATCTGCACAAGGGACCCTGGGGCACCCAGAAAACCTGACTGACGTCACCAGAGTCACAGGGTTGCACGGACCCGGTATAGCCACTTAAGCAAAGCTTCTAGAGAAAACCCAAATGTAAGTCTTAAGAGAGAATACATTTCTCAACTATTTTGGTTAGAAACCTGCCTGAGGGCGCCTGGGTGGTTCAGTGGGTTAAAGCCTCTGCCTTCGGCTCAGGTCATGATCTCAGGGTCCTGGGATCGACGCCCGCATCAGGCTCTCTGCTCAGCGGGGAGCCTGCTTCCTCCTCTCTCTCTGTCTGCTGCTCTGCCTACTTGTGATCTCTCTCTCTCTCTCTCTGTCAAATAAATAAATAAAATCTTTAAAAAAGAAAAAGAAAAAGAAACCTGCCTGAAACATCCCACGACTTCTTTCCCTTCTTGGTGACTCGGGATCTTCAGCATAAACATGGCTCTCGGAGGCAAAAGAGTGGGCCTCCGTGACAGGCCTGGCCCGAGTGGTCTCAGACGGCTCGGCCACTTGCATTCTTGGGTCAGCGACTCCAGGGTCACTCCTGGAGAAGCCACTGCCCCTGCTCATCACCCTGCTCCTCATGCTGGGCCAAGAAGCCAGGCAACTAGGTATGCTAGTGCAGTATGTACAGGAGAGTAGAGAGGCCCTGAGCGAGTTCAGGCCACGGCGCCCACCCCATCGCCCACTCCAGTGTACACAAAGCTGATCTGCTGCACAAAGGAAGAGCTATCCAGAGCTGTCACCCACAGGACACAGGACGCCCCGCACCGCCGGCGGGCAGGCCCGAGCTCTCACAGCTAGCCAGGAGACCCAAGCCACGGTTCCAAACAGCTCAACCCTATGTAAATAAGGCACTGGTTTTCTTTGAGTCCAACTGTCTGCACATGTTTTCCATCATTAGCTGAGACATGAGGAAAAACCTGAGAACATGACTTGTAGAGCATCTCATCCAACCCTCCCCACCCCCATCCCCCTTGCTGACTGCCACCGAGACAGTGCCCCCCCCCACCTGCAGGCCAGGGACCCCAGGGGCCTCACACAAGGCAAGCCCTGCTCGCCCCTCGAACGGATCCCCCGTCCCACACACATACCCTCGCGAAGTCTTCACGTGAAGGTAGGTGTGGCTGAGTCATAAAATATAAATTAATATAAAACACCTACTGCTACTAAACTGGTAGGACCTTTTGTTATTATGTATTCTCTTGATGAATGACATATAAAAAAATTCAACCACTACCTTATTTTCGGCATCAAATGGAGTCCTTGTACCAGAGACAGGATGGAAAACATCACGTCTTCCTTTCTGTAACAGATCTACAGTATCTGAGGTGGACAAAAGCCTCAAAAAGACCATCTACCTCCCTTCACAACAACAGAGGCATCAATATGGTGCTATTTCGCTCTACTGTCCTACCTAGTTCAGGGAATGCTTTGGTCAGCCGGGGCCAGGTCAGGGCAAAGAAGGAGAGCAAAGGGGTCTGCCCGCCGAGACTGCCCGGTGCCAGCACTAGCTTTGCTAGGGTCAGCCCAGAGGCACAGGTCTCTCTGCTGCTTCCCATCCTACCCCATCCCCTCCATCTGATTCTAAGATCCACAGGCAATACTCCCCTTGTTCTAGAAAAGTGGCGTGCAACCCATTGTTTTATGCGCCCTCCCCAGGAAGGCGGAGGATGGAAGCACCCCCTTTCTTAGCTATCCACAGGTCTGAGACCTACAGAAGAAAGGTCCCTCTAGACACACTTGGGGGGGGAAACACACTTGGGAAAGTGACTTCCACTCACACCACGCTTCTCAGAAGATTCCATCAGTCGGTGTCTAGACCAGTGCCTGGCACACAATGACTAACTTCCAAATGAACCAACCAAAGAGCACATGAATTCTTAGGAAAAACCAGCACTAACTGGTCCAAACAAGGCAGAGGAGCTCACAAAGCTGGTGAGCTTTGTGCCCAGAGCAGCACCAGCACAGGGGGAACTGGAGAGCCCACTCCAGCCATCCCAAACCCCTCACCCCGCTCCAGAAAGGACTGGTCTGAAAACACCTTCCATCATTATTCCTGCTTCCATTCTTCTGGGTTGGTACTGAAACATCCTTCATAACTCCGTTCGAGTTCTTCCGAAGGCTCACTCTTAGTATTTTTTCACTCTGCATTTTGCTGCAAGTCGTTGGAAAATATAATAAAGCCACTTAGCAAAAAGACTGGATGTTTTGTCCTACTCAGAGGAAGAAAGCTTCATGGTAAGATGGCTGTGAGTAAAGGAGCGAGCGAGGAATCAGAGCATCCCGAAGACGGCCTTAACTGCTACTTTTTTAACTGAAGAACAGTTGATGCACAAGGTTACATTAGTCTCAGGTGTGCCCCATAGTGATCCAATACATCTGTATGTTCTTCTCTACTCACCGCAAGTGTAACCACCAGCCGTCATCACACAACCCTATCACAGTACCACCATATTCCCTCTGGTGTGCCTTTCACCCCCATGACTCATTCATTCCGTAACTGGGGGGTGGCTCCTTCTTAAACACTTCCGGGGATGGTCATTTACTTCCTCTTCAGGCATTTCACTCAACGATTGAAGAGCTTCAGTGAAAGGTTCTTCCTCACAATGAATGAAATCTGCTTTTCAGAATGATTCTTCGGTCAAAGGTGCAAACCTTTGGGGAGCCTTTCAAAAAACTCAGTGAAGTCTCTTTCCTCTTCCAGTTCCTGGAAAACATGCCCAGATTCCTCTTCACCAGGGAATCGCTCTGAACTGTACCGGACCCCTTACCATCCTGACACCCACCTCTACATGCCCTACAAACGAACACTCATCAGTTAAGTGTGGTGCCCAGAACTAGATGTAATTAATACTCCAGATGTGACCTAATGCAGAGAGCACAGAAAAAAAGAGAACTCCCTTCGATTTATGGTAGTGTATTTCTGAACCAAACATCAGGACAGAAGGTCTAATAAGTAATAACGAAGGTCAACAGAATAGAACACTCGAAATCAGGATGATTTCAACACTCCCAAGTCATCTAGAACTACACTTTCAACAGCATTACCCAAGATGCTAACAGTCACTTCAGCACCTGGGTCACAGAGTAGTAAGTGTGTGTGGTCTTCTAAATGCCTCCTGCTCTTTTTATTTTCTTTTAACTCTGCTCTATGTGGGACCCCACCTTGGCAAGGACGAGAGGTGAGGTGCCAGCCATGTCTGCATCACATGTGTGCGCACATCGGAGACACACGGGCCAATGTCCTTCCCGCGCTGCTGGGTCTGCTGCTGCTCCCCCTTCCCCTACGCGCACCCACACACTGTCACCTTCCTGTACCTGATGGTGGGGCCAACCAGTTCCAAATGATTTCCTGACTTCTTGATATGAGAGGATAACCTCTAATTCAGTACATTTATTCAACACCAAACAAAAATTGGCCAGTTTTTCTCTCAAAACCACCCACCTACCCTGACTGACATCAGAAAATTTTCAGCTAAATTACTAAGTTACCACATAACTAGACTAAAAAGTTTGAAAATATAAGTATGGAATTATGTAAAGTGATTAAATATTCATCTAATAAAATAAAATGAAGGATCTACCCAATATTCTTTAGCAAAATAGTAGTAGCAAAGAAACTCAAAGACCTTTTATCAAAGAGTAAATTATGTAGTGCATTAATGCTACGCATTTAGTGCTTAATTCCCTCTGAGCATCCAGGCAGTCTAGGCTGAACCCTGTCTTGCAAAGACTAGAGGCAAAGTTGGCTTTTTTTTTTTTTTAACACAGATTACATGATAGGAACAAGATGTGAATTGATGATTATTTTGAGGACCTGCAAGTGCTTGGAAAAGGCTATTACAATTGATAGGCAAATCACACATCAATCTTTATTCTTAAAGCAAAGTTCCCAAAGGACCTAAAAAAAAAAAAACAAAAAACACACAGATGGCCTATGTCATTTTTCTCTGAGTTATAAAGTTGTATTTCTTTACAAATATTCCATTTGCAAACCACAGAAGTCAGAACTAATTAAGCTGTCCACCTGGTTCTAGTGTAACATCACTAACATCTAAAAGCCCTCCCTGGCTATTAAAATCATGTCTGTATCCCAAACCTGGAACCTGGAAAAGAAGGGGGGAGGGAAGCTACCTCAGGGAACCTGGTGATTCTGTTCAACACTGAGGTGGCATTTTCCCCACACTCTTGAGTTGATGATTCTCAAACACCTTTGGAGAATCTGGAAGACCACCATTCCCTAATACTCCAATGACAAAACCCCTCTCCTTTTCTTGGGGACTGCAAAACCAAATGGTAATCATTAATCCTAACTACCCTTTAGATTACAATTACCACCCCCCAAGAGTCATCATACTGTGATTCGTATTAGACACTGAATATCATATCCCCAGGGAACTGGACCTCTGCTGTCCTCCAAACCATTTACCTCCACCTCACACACCTCTAGTCCCAGCTGAGTATGGAACACGTAAGAGAGTCATTATTGTTTATTCAAGTGAACTGAAGTTAATCATTTGTTCTTAGATTGTTTTTTACTGTGGTAAAATACACATAAAATTCACCATTTTGGTCATTTTTAAGTATGCTGCTGAGTGGCATTAAATATATTTACACTGTGCAACCATCACCACTATCCACCTCCAGAATGTTTTCATCTCCCCAAACTGAAACTCTGTCTCCATTAAACAGCAACTCCCTGGACCCTTCCCCCTTCGTCCAACAACCACCATCCTACTTTCTCTATGAATCTGACTCCTCACATAAATGGAAGCCTACACTATTTGTCCCTTTGTGACTAGCACATTTCACTTGGCAAACGTCTTCAAGGTTCATCAGCGTTGCAAGCATGTGTCAGAACTGTGTTCCTTTTTCAAGGCTGAATAATATTCCATGATGTGCATACAAACTGTGTTTATCTGTTCACTAAGTGATGGACATTTGGGTTATTTCCACCTGTTGGCTATTGTGAACAATGCTGCTAGGAACGTGGGTGTGCAAATAATAGCTTGAGTCTCCGCTTTCAATTATTTGGGGCACGTGCCAGTAAAGTGGACTTGCTGGGTCATATGGTAATTCTATGTTAAATTTCTAGTCCTTACAAGTTTTGACAAATCATCGACATGTTTGTTGCTCTCTACTAGAGAAAAATAAAAGGCTTCCAAAAGGATGGGTCTGGCCCACAACAATAACAAAAAAATGGAAGTCTTGGTAACCACAGTCCAAGTGGTCCGTGAGAGAAAAGCTCATGAATAATGTAAATATTTGAAATAAAATTAAGTAAACAAAGAACATCCATCACGCAGCTCACTAAATTCAGCAAACCCAGGCACACACAGGGACTGCAGTCAATGATGCTGTAATCACCAGTGAGCATTTTGGAGACTCACAAGCTACATACTTGTGGTTCTCATTTCTCACCATGGGCCTTTAAAAATTACTTCAAGTCATCCAAGGATGGCTAATGTTAATAATAGTAATAACTACCACTTGTAGAGCATTAGCGTACTGTTTTACAAAGTGTTTTGCACATATATCATCGTTAACAGATCTTCTTCAGCCTGCAACTCCTCCGTACTGGTTCTCCAGTGATGAAACTGAAACCCTGGATGCCCACCTGTACGGGCAGGTGAGGGCACCCAGATGCCAGCTCTCAGGTAGGCAGCCCCCTTGCTCTGTTTTAACCTGAGCTTCGACTCAGAGCAAGGAGGGGCGAGGAGAGCTAGGGGTGAGAGGCCGCTCTGTGGAGTGATCTGACACACGTTCCTTACACAAAAGCACTCATTTTCTATTAAATGCGAAGGATCTCTCCATCACTAATTGATCCAACCTACGGAGAGGCGACTCAAGTAAAATTTCCACAGAGGGAAGTGGTCAAGTAGCTGAGGTCAAAACCTCCAGACTGCAACTGTGGCCAAGGGCTTTTAGTTCCCCTGTAATTTTCTTTAAGAATAAACGTTAAACCTAAAACATACCCCCTTTTGGAGGCGATCCTGGCAGCTGGAGGGAGTAGGAAGCAAAAGCGCCCTGTACTCCCTGCATCAGCAGCCCCTCAAACTACGCCCCATTGTCTCAAGGCGGTCCCACGACAGCATGGCCTGGCAGGAACGGGTCAGCCATCACCTGAAGCCCAGTCACCTCCGCCCCACTAAGGCGACAATCACTAGGGTGCATGAAGCCCTCCAGCTCACACGTGTCATCGGTGGCCGGCCCTTTCTCTGCAGCCAGGCCCCTCTAGGAAGCCGCGCGGGGGACGTGGCTCTGACTGGGACAAGGTGCCATCTGGTGAGGGGAGAGGCCTGGGCAGGAAAATCACTGCTGTCCCTTCTGAGCAGAGACAACTCTACCTTTCCCAGGACTCGCTGCCTCATAGTTTAAATTAATTACAGCTGAAAATACAGGGTTGCCATCTGGTTTGAAAAAGCAAGGATAAGGGAATAAAATGAAAGGGTTTTGGTACTAACCTCACTTTAATCATTGCCAAAGAGCATGAAGACAGCCCAGCGTCCTCCCACAAGAAAGCCTGGGGCCTCACAAACTTGGCAAGCAGGCCCAGGCACAAAAGTGGGTAGGCAGAGCGCCTGTCAGAATAAGAGTCCCTGTCGGCGAGGAGAGCTGCAAGGTAAGGGGGCCCGCCTGCCCCCACGCTGCAAGCCAAGTCTCCTGCGGGGCCTGGGATAGGTTAGGGACGCCTGAGAGGGTTTATGTACACAGGGTGTCTTGCCAAAACGTTACATGCATCATTACGGTTCCACTCGGTGCGCAAATAGGTCTGCTGTCAGAATTATAGCATGCGATTTCCTCTTTCTTTGTTTCTCCATCTTCCATAACATAAGGCTTTTATAAAACTCTAAATAAGGCTAAACAAAACACAGGAGAGGAAGGTTGCTGGAGAAGGGAGCCAGCTCTGACGGAACCACGCGCCCAACTCTGCGGCACCCTTGCATCTGGCCCCTCAGTGAAGGAATGTCAAAAATCCTCATTTTTCTTCCACTGCAGCCACAGCGAGTCTCCCTCGTGTTTTGTAGGAAGCAACTTCCTTCTGCTTTCCTCCCACCAGCAGAATCCTGGATGAGAGGCTCTTTTCTGTTAGGACTTGGGCTGTAGAGACCTGCTGACTGTGGGCACTGGGAAGGCAAAGGTACCACAGTCGTCCTTGCTTTGTCTCGACAGACTCTCAGTGGGTGCAAAAAACTGCCAAGTCTGCAGCTTTCTCCATCAACCGCACCCCGGCGCCAAGGGGCCCACCAAGGTAGGGCACCAAGCCAGATTTTCACCCAATTTAAATCTTCTCCTGCCCACCACCGGAGTTTTTTTCTGACCCAGGTGAGTTTCGCAAACAAAACCTGGATGTACCTGAGTCCAGCTGTTTTCAGAAAGAAATCCCCACTGAGGCGCAATTGTGTCGACTGGCATAAACTCTAATCAACAGGTTATAGTCTTTCATAAACCACCGATCAGAATGCTAACAGAGAAGGTAAAAGCAGATTATGAAGATAAGCATTTCTGTTCTGGGGAAAAGCACATCTTCGCTCCCAAAAATGATTCGAAAGTTGTCTTCCAAATCCTGTCCTGACAGAATCATTGTCTATAGCAACAGTGTCCATAACATTCAGAATCTCAGGAGTGTAACTTTCGAGTAAATGGTACATCTGTCAAACCACAGGAAACATCTGGTAAAATGGTTAAATAAAAACAGAATTTAAACTTTTGATTTCAGAGCTTACTTAGGGTACCCAACAAGAGGCTATTGAAACAAATACCGAAAGCACTCTGGCCACGCACAGTGCTCAGTCATCATGAAAAATGCCCTTGAGGGGAAGGGAGGGAAAAAGCAGACAAGTCAGGAAAGGCAGGCGGTGAGCATTCCCCACTGGGCTCTGTCCTGCACATCACCAGGCACAGCCAAGTTCCCTCCCCTGACCAGGGCTGACTCCTTCCCTGCACACCCACATCCCCCACGCCACCAACAAAGAGGCACTTGGGAAATGCCAGATAAAATGAACTAATGAAGTAAGACACAAACAATAGGCTCTTCTCCATTCCACGGCAAACGTGTATTAAACAGACACAATTATCCTACCATCAAAACACAGCGGACATGTTACAAGGTACTAACCAATACATTTCAGTCCCCTCCCCAGAACCCTTTAGAAGATCTTCCATTAAATGAAACATTGAATGATTCAACCACTTCCAAATTAAAAAAAAAAAAAAAACTACTTTAAAAAAAAAACACTAATGTTGAAAAGCAAGTGACAAACTAGGAAAACGGTTATTTTCCTAACATAGCTGATGAAGTATCCTTGACATGAAAAGTTGTAACACAGAGAAAGAAGATGAATGACCTAATTAAAAAAGAGATAATGAAAGATACAAAGTCACAAAAGAAGAAATCCAAATGGCCAATAAGCATGTGAAAAGATCACTCCAGTTCCCTAGCAGCAGAGAGAGGGAAAATGGCAAGTTACTACAAAGATTTCCCTACAAACTTTGCAAAAATCAAATACTGGTAACAGTCACTTTACTTTGTGATTATGTCGGGAGACAGGCACATGCATACAGTCACTAGTGGGAATGTAAATCAGAGGACCTAACAGAGACCGAGCTGGCAGACATGCCAAAGTAGAAAAGGGTGCCCTCGGACCCAGAAAAATGGGAAATATGACCTGTGAACAAGGATGGATATACACACATCATCCCAGAAATTCTGCAAATAACAGATTGCAAACAACCCAAATATCTGCATTTGTCAACAAGTTCTTTTGGTTACAAGCAGCAGAAAACAAGGCTAGCTAGTTGAAGAAAAAAGGGGGCAAAATTTACTGGAAAGATACTGTGCTACATCTCTTGGAAATGAAAGAAGAATTAAACAACCTATCCTGGAAGAGGACAAAAACGAGGCAGCCCTACAACCTCAGCAACAGGAGGCGGAAGGAGCTCCACGCTGCTGTGAACCATCCACGGCCGCTGCTGCCTGGAGCACACGTGCCCTCTCCCAGCACCAGGGCAAGACGCTTGGCTGGGAAGCACCATGGCCAACAGCTCCAGGTCTTAGCACTTGGTCCTCTTTCCAGGTCCTACACATATACCTGAACCCAATCACAGAGCCACTGAGGAGTTACTGCCATGAAGTCTTAAATTCTGAGACTGCTTTTACTAGGTACCATACATGCTGCTGAAAATTAAAAGACACCCCCCTCCCCTCCCCCCATGCACCAGTTTTCAGTCAAAAGACTTCATCTGAGCTTCAGATGAATGATTTCTCACTAAGAAACTGGGGATCTTATAGGAAAGCAATCTATTGAGGTTTTGTTTGAGTTTTGTGGGTTTGGGAAGAAAAGGAACAGAGAATGTTCCATCTTTGCCATGAATAAGTGAAGGTACTGTTGTTTTAAGTAAAACTGTTGGAATTATGGGCTAGAAATAGAAATGAGCCTTAGGGGCATTAGTAATAAAAATCTATGAAAAGGTGACTTAAGCTATCTTAGAGCAGGCATGAAAAGTTTTCATTTGTTCCATTAATCTCAGCTGTCTTGGGTTCCAGATCCTTTACCTCCTCCTTCCTCCACCATGACTTCTTTCCCTTCCTCTCGACCCTGGATCCTGAGCTCTCGTGTCCCACCACTTAAAAACCACACACACAGCCTGAATACAGCCTTTATGTATCCTGTACAATGCCACCCCTCCCAAGCTTCACAGACAAACCAACTCCCTGCCAGGGTCCCACTGGTGTCCCCAGGTAGGCCTCACAAGGCGCTGGCACTTGTCCCTGTCCAGGTCCCCTTTCCTTTAGCCACCAGAACGCCATCACCACCCACCCCCACAAAATGGGGAAATCTATTCTAAAATAAATGCAAAGTATGTTGTGTAACTGAACCCGAATTAAAGAGAAAACATCTATAAAGGACATTACTGAATGTGACTATATTAGTATATTAGATCATATCATTGTTAAAACATATATACAAGGGAAAGCAAATTCGGCAAAATATTAACAACTGGTGACTCTAGTGATAGGTACTCACTGAACTAGTTGTTCAATGTTTCTGTAGATCTGAACTTTTTCCAGAATAAAAAACTGGGGCAGGGGATGGTGGAGGGAAGAGAAGGGTGACATGTCAGATTATCACCAAATTTGAATGGTATGTCTAGAATGATCTAACCAAGAGTGGGCCAAGGGGCATGTCACATAGTCTTATGGAAGAGCCGACACAGGGATATGGGAGGAACAGTGTAATGGAGAGGTCATGCCATACACATTAAGATACCATGGGCAATGAAAATATTAGCCTCAAAATGGAAACCATGAGGCAGGTCGGACAATCCAAACTGACCACCCTGCATTGTCACAAAGCTGCTTCCCACACTGTGTAGCTTGCCTGAAGGTATGTAATAGCACGAATTTAAATAGATTCTTTTAAAATTTAACCAAAGTTAAGGAATAGTTCAATGATCGATAGTCCAAGAAGGCCATCTACTGAGAAGTAAGTGGGAAAAGGGAGTTTGGGACAGATCATCAAAATCCCTGAAAGTCACCCTGAAGAATTTGGATTTTATCTTCTTCTCAAAAAGAAGCCAGAGCCACCACCCCCTAATAAACTCTGCTATGTCCTCCAAATAAGCTCTCAAGATTACCTGCTGACCATGGCACTCTGTAGCCATCAGTCTCATTCAACGCAGTCTCTGTTCCTGGCTCCGCATAAGTCTCACCGTTAGCTCCCAGACAGCGCGGTCTCCATCACTTGCTCGACCTGCTCAAACGCTAAACGCCTAACGCAAAATGATGCAGGATCATTCAAAACCCACACGCAGGGAACTTGGGCTGTCAGTGATGCCAGCCCGAAGCTATCACACATAAATAAAATAAACACAACAAATCTATTAGAACAGCCAGTAAACACTTTGGCTTTGAGAACTTTCTTTTTAGGTAAATTTGAAAAATCACCAAAAATAGTGAACACTTGAGCAGATATTTGTTTGCTTTTCTAGTAGGAACAGATCTACTCTTTGGGTTGATTTCCACCCCAAAGAAATGTCTGGCTATCCCTCTGAACCGTGAGGTGCACCTGGCTGAAATGAATTTCTCATTTCCACATAACTTATGTTATGTACACACTGGCATCAGAGCACAATGCATAAGAAGAAATATAAATAGAGAAGTGGGGGGGGAAACCACATTTCATTCATACAATAAACTCTGAAGGAAAAGATCATTTGATCCCAAACAAGCATCACAAGTAGGGCTAGTGTTTCACCTTATAAACTGTGCCTCCGCCTAGGTACTAGGGATCTGCATTTTCCTGTCTTGGGGGAGCAAGGGACAGACAGGGAAAGGAAGGCAGCGGAGTGAGTGACAGTGGGGTTCTCTCTGTTCCAGCATGTTCCCTGAACTAAACATCAAGGCTCCAAGAAAAACACGGAATCACGGTTAAGTGGTGGCACGCAGGGGTTATTACACATTTGAAAGCAATTCTTAGAATCTTTCCCAAAGGGAAGAGAGTTTCGACAGTATCTCATAGTGACTTGTTTTTCATTCAAACACTTACTTAGCACCTAGCAGGTGTCAAGCACAGTGCTGGGTGTTAGCAGGACAGACATGAGTAAGACCCAGCTCGTGCCCTGGAAGGACCTGCAGTCTGGGGAGAGAGAAACAGACAGATGGGCACACAACTACAGCAACGTGTGACCAATTTTTACAAAGACGTGTTTCATCATGGAGCAGAAGGAATCACCATTCACCAAGACACAGAGGCAAGAAAAGCGTACCAGGAAGGAGTGAAGGCACAGGGGCTCACTCCAGCAAGCCGGAGCACACAGCCAGATGCTCCTGCAGACAGACAGAGGTCTGTGTGGTGTCTTCTGGAGCTGACTGGGAGTCATGGAGGAGGAGAGTAAGACTGCAGAAGCCTTCTGAAGTCCTGAGACCAGTAAAGAGGGCACTGTCATGGAACGAGGGTCTAAACTATGGCCAGGGCCAGTACCGACACGGATAATATTTAGCAGGGCATGCCAATGGGTTCAACACGGGGGATAAAGTGGGAGTTGGGAGGAGGCCACTTCGAGGGCAAGTGGAAAGACAGTTGTCCCATCGTAAAGATGGGGGATAGACTGGAAGAAGAAAGAAGCTACTAAAATCAATTCCAGTAAAGCAGCACTGACCCGAGGAGCACACGCAGTCTCTCAAAGGCAGGCGGCTCTAGGGGTGTGAAGGGTAGGACTCGTCCGGACGTGAAGATTTGGGAACCCTCCACCTGGAGTGGTAACCCAAGCCGTGAGTTAGCATGTGGCTTCCTCTGCAACGTCTGAACAGTGACCAGGATGGAGCCCTGCAGAATGGCAATAACGCCAAGTCTCTGAAAGATCCTGAGTGAGGCGGGCACAGAAGTAGGAGGGGAACCAAAGAAAGCAAGAAAGGGGCCTTGGAAACCAAGGCAGAAGAGACTTACAAGGAAGACGAAGTTCAATAAGATAAGGAATTGCAGGTTTCCTTCTAGATTTGGTGATGAGTGGGTCACCAGTGAATGAGGGAAAGAAGTTTCATTAAAATTGTTGGCAGAGGGGCACCCAGGTGACTCAGTCCGTGAAGCGTTGGGACTCTTGATTTTAGCTCAAGTCTTGATCTCAAGGTCGTGAGACTGAGCCCCACATTGGGCTTCACGGAAAGTTTGCTTCTCTCCTTCCCCCTCTAACACTCCTCCCGCTTGGGCTCGCTTGTTCACTTTCTCTCTAAAATAAATAAGTCCTTAAACTTTAAAAATAAAGTTTAAACTTTAAAAATAAAGAAATCACAGTACTGGACTGGGAAGTGGATATGGAAGTAGAGATAATATGCTCCCTAGAAAGAGTTCAGAGAGGGGGAGAGAGCTAAGGATGGAAGATGAGAGACATAACGTCAAGGGAGGACAGGACCTCAGCCTCCCTCAACTTCTCTGGACTCACAGAACTTCTCTGAGAGCCCCAGACAGGAGACAGTCCCAATCCAGGAATGACACAATCACTTCATTCCAACAGCTGCTACAACAATACAGCAGCACCAGACCTTTGTGAATCTGAAAGTTTATAACAGAATTTTGAAACCAAACGAAATGCTCATTTTGTTAACCAAGTGTGCTCCCCAGAATATTCCTGACAGGTCTCATGAAAAAGGGAAGAAGGATTCCATGGCTACTTACATGATCAGTCATAGGCTAAACAATGTTTCCATACATCGGACTTCTCAAAGCCTGCTATGTGCTACCATGAGGAAGCAGACCTGCAAGATCCGGTTAGGTACTTCCCAAACTTAGGCCAGGAAACACTCTTTCCCTTAGAGCATCTGCAGGCAAGACAATCTATGGGCAATGGTGCCTTGAATCCATGAGGAGTGGGACTTCAGTGGTCACATGCAGCTCAGGAAATTATTCCTGATGAGTTAGAAAACTCCATAACCATTCCTTGATGGGTTCAATGCCAGATACAAATCTGGGGAAGCAAAGAGGTTTCAGTTCTCAGACTTGTGTCTACAGTAACCTGACCTAGTGAGAGCTGGTTTGTTTCTTCCACTTGACCTTCACGCAGTTTCTGGAGCTGGTTTCTATGTGGATCCATCAGAGCTCTTCAAGGAAGGGAAGGCAAGAAGGATAATTTTGAGGAGAGCACAGTAGTGAAGTCGGTTTCCTTCTTTTTTTTTTTTTTTAAAGATTTATTTGAGAGAGAGAGAAAGAGTGTGATGTGTGTGTGTTTGGGGGAAGGGGGTGGACAGAGGGACTCTTCAGCAGACCCCCCCACTGAGCACAGAGGCTTGACCTCATGCACCTGATATCATGACCTGAGCCAAAACCAAGAGTCCAATGCCCAATCAACTGAGCCACCCAGACACCCCATATCAGTTTCCTATTCTGTAGTAGGTTTTACTCTCTGTCAGGGCTGTGAAGGCTTGGATCCAGAATTCAGATCTCCTGTCTGGCAAGGATTCTAGCTACTGCCAGACTCAGAACACTACTGCAATGTTAAGTTCTCTAATTACGCTTTGGAGACAATTTGTGAAGATTTCAAAATGGAGGCGGGGTGAGAAGGGTTGGTTTACCCAGAGATTTAGCAAAGAAGATAGAGGAGACCGGGTACTGGCCCTTCGCAAATAAAAACTAAGCCAGACAGAGAACACTGGGTTTGTAAACTCCTTTGCTATGTTCCAGCTGCATGTAGCACAGGCAAATGATGGATTTACAAGCAAGATCCAAGAAGAAAATAAAAGAACCATCGGCACTCACACACAGGCAATGTTTCTTAGCATTCCTCTTCCTGGTCCTTGGTCCAATCTACTCAAGTGACAGCACTTTCTTTACTTGCCGGACAGCCTTGCTTTGTATTGCAACAAGAGAGCTGTGTGGTCATAAAGCTACCTCAAGATTAATCCTCTAACTATATATAAAAATAGCTGCCACTGTGTTCTGGGGCAGAAGCACTTTCAAGACAACAGCACTCAAAAAAGCCCTTCAAAGCCCAGGGATCAGGGCAGGAGGGAGACAGAGCCAAAGGCTGTGCTGTTTTGTTTCCTCACCTTTGAAACAAATGCCTCTGACTTACTCTGTGAATAAAAACAGTCCTTTTTTTTTTTTTCAATTTTAACGTGCCATTTTAAAAAGTGACTTTACATACTAATAGGAGTTTTCGGATATAGCCCAAATGTTCTCTAATTCCTCTCTAGAAAAAAAGGCCTCCTTTTTCAAGGTTCTTGACCCACTTTTATATTCTTGGCGACAAAGATAAGCACCACAGAGCTCCCCAGAGCGGAGCCGACAAATGATAGTCCTGGTGATTCTGCTCTGACTCCTGGCACTCCTGGCATTTCTTTACTCTGTGTATTATTTGGCCAGAAAAATACCAGCAGCAGGATGGGTATATCTCCCTTCCCAGCTTTCTGCAAAGACTCTTAAGGCAGAAGTGATGCCTGCTGGGAAAAGGCTGATGTCAGCTCTTAAGAGCACAGCTCCCTGCTCGGATAAGGAGGTCTTTGTTTTCGGCTGAACTGTGAAAATGAGAAAATGCCTCTAGCCTGACAAACAAGCAACCCACACAACACAGGTCAGGCCTGTGACCTTTATTTAAAGGTACCACACTTCATTAGCAAAACACTTGCATGGAACACACAGATGCGCCTTTACCGTCACCGGGAAACAGTGGCTGCCATACAAAGCCAGCTCTGTCCCTGCCGAGGCTGGCCCGCAGCTCCAACCACCGCAGTGGGGACACAGTCTCCCACAAACCGGTTCCTACATACTTCCCAAATGCAAAACACTATTAAAGATCCAGGCTCCCTTCTCACTTATTTTTTTTTTAAGTAAATACATATATTTGCTGTGCATGGAGGGGAGAGGTTTTTTTTAAAATCCAAATTTTTTTTAAAAGATTTTATTTATTTATTTGACAGAGAGATTACAAGTAGGCAGAGAGGCAGGCAGAGAGAGAGAGGGAAGCAGGCTCCCCGCTTAGCAGGGAGCCCAATGTGGGACTCGATCCCAAGACCCTGAGACCGTGACCTGAGCCGAAGGCAGAGGCTTAACCCACTGAGCCACCCAGGCGCCCCTAAAAATCCTAATTTAACATTATCTCAGTTTCTGGGTTATTTAGGGTAACGAGAATTAAGACTATAAAATATCCTCCTGAATCCCCCAGAACACTTTTGGGGGTACCTATAAGATTGTGTGTAGAACTACAGAAAAATACAGAATTGCAAGTCTAAAATGTCCCAAGTTTGGATGATGCCAAGAAGGATGTGGGAAGAGAAGAGACAGCACACAGTTTGAGGGATTCTATTTCAAGAACATTTGATTTATGAAATCTGGAAAGGAAAAAAAAAATGTCTCTATATACTTAAATCAAATTTTAAACTGCTCCAGTATGAGTCTGTAAGACTAAGGTTACTATTGGCCTATACCACTAACTTAAAATTAGGTTAGAACTTTTAAACAATTAAAACAATTTTTTAAAAAGACTTTTTATTTGAGAGACTGAGAGCGAGAGAGAACACAAGTGGAGGATGGGGGCAGAGGGAGAAGCAGGCTCCCCGCTGAGGAGAGAGCCCGATGCGGGGCTCGATCCCAGGACCCCAAGATCATACCTGGATCCGAAGGCAGACGCTTAACTGACTGAGCCACCCAGGCGTCCCCGAGAATTAAAACACTTTAAAAAGCACTTTCCTGGGCATAAACGAACAAACACACATGCCCTGTTTGTTCTTATAGGGCTCTCACCCACACAGACACACCGTTTCAAGCTTCTTCCGGGGAAGCTAAATAGCAGCTCTTCTTTGGCCATCTCTGAAGGGACCCATCACTGCTCAGGGAGGATTTGCCTTGCAGAGCATTCTTGTTACTGACAGCTCTTCATTACTGTGTGCCCCCACCCCGATCACTGTTAGAGTAAAGTCTCCACCTCTCATCTCCAAAGCATCATCAGTGGCGCTTTGAGAGTGTTTAAATAGAAGAGCGTCTAAAACTAAAAGGCATTAAGGTCCTGTATCAGATGATTCACAGCGACTGGATACCTACGCCATTAATGTAAATGTACCATGCTCACTAAAAGCATTGGCTCTGGGATCAGACAGGCTGGGTTTTGATTCCCGGCCCAGCGACCTACTAGTGAACTGTGTGACCTTGACCAAGGTACAGAATCTCTCTGGGCTTCAGTATTACCATCTGTAAGTTAGGTATAATCACAGTATCCACATCACAGGGCTGTGAGGATGGGATGAGATCTCACCCACAAGGTGCTCAGCACAGTGCCTGGTACACAATAAAGAATCAATCCTCACTGCTATCAATAAGCCCCAATGCAAAGGCTCTGGTGATTCTGGGGATGCTACAGACCCGAGCGGTCACCATTCACAGTGGTGAAGTGTGCCTCTCTCTAAGGGTTATGTGGACGTGAACACATCTGTAACACGCTCTGTCTATAAATATGTATTACTGCTTGCCTTACCAAGTCCTAGTTGCCAACAGGGTCAAGGTACCAAAATAACCCCAACTTTTCAATTTCCTCTGGGTCTAGTTTTAATGTGAAATGAGGAATTGCCCTTGTCACTTTCATGGAGTTTGTGGAATAATCTCTTGGTAAAGCATGTCCATATGTATTCAAATTAAAGGTACTAAAGAGTTGCAAGAAACACAGAGTCACCAAGGGGAGTGTGATGATGTTGCCAAGCATTTTACACAGAGACACCACAAACTATAGATACTCCACAACGTTTGAGGTAACCATTTATATAGTCAACCCCAGTGCAAAAAATAAAATCCAGAGGAAAACCCCAAAACCCATTTTAACTAGTAATCAGTAAGTTTTGTTCTGTTTTGTTTGCTGAGTTTCCTTTATAGGACCAGCACTAAATTTCAGAGACTACCTCCAACCTTTTGTCAAGCTGAAAGAATGACTGGTTTTGAGTTTTTCTGTTTCTCTCTCTTTTCTATTCTTGCTTATGGAGGGAAGAGTGAAGCAACTAGGGCCGAGGGGGATGGCGGCGGGGGGGGGGGGGAAGAAAGGGGGGGGGGGGGGGGGGGGGGGGGGGGGGGGGTAAGAATAGGGAGTGAAGGGAAGGAGAAAGCAAAGACCAAAGAAGAAGGAAATAGAGGAAAAGGAGGAGCGGAGGAAACAGAGGAGCCCAGAGGCTGCATATGCACTCAAGGAGAAAGCAGACTTGGCAACATTAGGCTTGAGAAAAGACTTCAAAAGAATAGCCACAGAAGCAAAGACAACAGCACTGGGCACATTTCACACCACGACAATATTTCAAAGGAGCGCCACCCGTGAGGAAAGGCACTGTTTTCTTTCACTAGCCCTTCCCCATTCAGTGTGGATTGCTAACTCGGTCTGTGGTAAACTCGGCTGGTTAGAGCACAAGCCTAGTAACCATGGCTTTGATCTCAGTGTGAGCTTATGGGTTTTGTCCCAGCCCAGGACAGGGGCAACTACTTTGCAACTGTATAGCACTGATCAGAAGGGGATGCCTCCCCCAGCTGGAAGAGGATCACAGTCTCTTGAAAGTGGGTCTAATTCAATTCAACATAGAAATCATTTAGTCCCTAACATGTACTGGACATTGGATTGGTGAAGTGTCATAAATATAAATATATGATGTCCGTATTTAAGATGCACGTGATCCTGCCTTGGGTAAAATACAGCTCGGGCAAATGACCTTTGCTTTTGGTGTCACACAAAATGGCTAATCCCAGCTCTACTGCTTGATTGTCTCGGAGTCTCAATTTCTGCTTCTCTAAGTAACAGAGCTCTTACACACACACACACACACACACACACACACACACACACACACACACCCTACCTGTCTTAAAGGGTCACACTGATTGTGAGGGTCAAGTAAGACAATATCTTTAAAGTGTCTAGCATAGGATAAGCACAGTTAGTACTCAATAAATGTTCCCTCCCTCTCACAGATGACCAACTGAACTGTTCAACCGCAAACCTTCAACACACACAAACCCTACACATACCTTCACACACACATTCACACACACACAAAGTTGAAAATGGCTTCATTTCCAAAAGTCACTTTAGACAAGTACTCTTCAGCACAAAACTCAGTTAAGCAGCTCAAACTAGGTTGCAAAACCAGTATGAATTTAGCCAGCTGTTTTACTCCACCAACTGTGTGACTTCAAGAGTTTTTACAGTACTGCAAATACACAAGATACTACAAATGCACAAGTTTATCTACTGCAGCATTAACAGGATTCCAAAATGCTGGAAATTACCTGTATGTCCAGACAAAGGAGACTGGTTAACTGACCTCTGGCACATGCACGCCATGGGAATGCTATGCAGCTATAAACTAGGAGGAAGGGGTGTGAGGAGATCTCTATGGTATATGGTTGAATGAAAACACCAGAACTCAGATGAACATATAAAGTATGTTAAGAAAAAGACAGGGAACTGAGAAACCACTTGTGTATCTGTTTCCTTGAACAAAAAGAAACACAAGAAGGATAATAGCCTACGAGAGGAAAGAGCAAAAGGAAAGGAGTAGAGAGGAGAGGGAGAAACACTCCTTACTCCTCCAAGTACTTTTTAACACATTTTTGACTTTCAGAAGCATGTTAATGTTTTACATTCAAAAAATAAAATGCAATCAACAAAGATAGATCTACAGCTAAATGCAAAGAGAAATGAATGAACCCAACTATATATTCTGGTTAACACAACACTGAAAGGTGGGGAGGGGAAGTAAGTGACTATAAAGTTACAAGTACTTTGTTATACAGTCAGCATAGAACAAAAAAAGAACTGGAAACAAATCTTCAACTCTTTTTGGTAGGTTTGTTTTTCAAAGTGGTATGGGCACAGCAATTCTAAAACTATTTTATGTGAACTACAGGAGTGAACAATAATAAATATATTGCTGGGAAACAGGGATATGTAAATATGGAATGGGGGATGGTGAGGAAGAATTCTGTGGAATTGGGTTTAGAACTGAGAGTATTAATATGAACTCATTACTTCTTAGCTCTTTCCCCTGACAGAACTTTCTGTGATGGTAGAAATATTCTGTATCTGTGCTGTACAATATCGTAGCCACTAGCCACATGTGGCTGCTGGGCTTGAAATACGTCTGCTGAGTACGAAATGTGGCTAATACAACAGAAGAACTGAATTTTAAATTTTATTTAACCTTAAATTTGAATTGTCACATGTAGCTAGTGTCTATGATACTAGACAATTCAAATCTAAATGCAATGACAGACTGTGGACTCTGAGAAACAAACTGAGGGTTTTAGAGGGGAAGGGGATGGGGGGATGGGTGAGCCTGGGGATGGGTGGTGAGTATTAAGGAGGGCACATATTGCATGGAGCACTGGGTGTTGCACATAAACAATGAATCTTGGAACACCACATCAAAAACTAACGATGTATTTTATGGTGACTAACATAACACAATAAAACTTTTTTTAAATAAAAATTGCTTGGGATAACAACAACAAAGATAAAGGCAATGACAGCATAAAAATACTTAGCACCCAGATTTTGGCTTCTAAATCCTATCAGCCACTAAAAAGAACCAGGGTCCCCTGGAGAGATGGTTGGTTCCATGGCTGGCACAGGTAGGTTACAAGAGGAGGATTATGTTTGCCAGAAAATAAGAAGTGCTTTAAAAAAAAAAAAAAAAAAAAAGGCACTTAACGAGGACACAGGAGCCAGCTGAAAGCACTCCATGAGTCCATATGGGTCATGCATAGAGTAAAAGGGAACTCTTCCTTAGCAGATCACACTTGAATACCAGGGTCATAGAAAAAAAAATGACTTATTTGATATTTGCATGAGAGGAATCCCAACACCCACGCCCCCAGACCTTACCTTACTCATTAGCCACTTTCTTTCTAAGAGACACGGTATCTTTCAACTTCTAAATTAAACATTCATGTTCTTAACACTTTTCTTAAGAAACAAACAAAAAATACTTCTCTGAGACATCATAACAAGAAAGTTAATGAAGAGTTCAAATGATCCAGGCTACAGAGAGTTGGAATAAAAGTCCAGGAATCCTCCAACTCTCTCTAGCCTGGATCATTTGAACTCTTCATTAACTTTCTTGATATGATGACTCAGAGAAGTATTTTTTGTTTGTTTGTTTCTTAAGAAAAGTGTTAAGAACATGAATGTTTTATTTAGGAATTCTCGGGCGCCTGGGTGCTCAGTGGGTTAAAGCCTCTGCTTTCAGCTCAGGTCATGATCTCAGCGTCCTGGGATCGAGGCCCGCATCGGGCTCTCTGCTCAGCAGGGAGCCTGCTTCCCCTTCTCTCTCTGCCTGCCTCTCTGCCTCCTTGTGATCTCTCTCCCTCTGTGAAATAAATAAATAAAATCTTAAAAAAAAAAAAAAAAAAAGAGTCCAGGAATTCTCAATTTCCAAGTTCTGGAGAAATCACTAAGGAAACCTCTCTTCTTTGTCCTCCTCCTCCCTAAATTAAGTCAGATGAAATTTAGTCACTGTCTGTAGCTTCCTACTCTGGCTTGGAGACACTCAATCTCTCTTCCTCTCTACTGGAAAGTATCTCAATATGATGATTATAATGAAATGCAGCCAAGGCGTGCATCTTTGAAACTCTCTTACTCGCTGTCAAAACTGTTTTTCAACAACACTCCATGCCCAGAATTATTGTAACTTCTTCAGTGATAAAATAAACAAAACACATTTTCACTACACAACATGAACATGCTCTAAGAAGATAAAAGCAAAAAATCATTTTGTAATTTCCTTAAAGAGAAAAATATACTAGGCCATTCTTTTCCAAAGAAATATCAATTTGCAATTTATTATTTAAAAAAAACAACTTCTTAGACACATCAAATGAAAAGGAGGGAACACCCTATAGCTCAATGAGAAAACATTCCCCCAAATCCAACAATACTAAGTACCCTACAACTAATGAAGAAGAGATGCAGCATCTTTCCAATTTGCCTACAAAATCTGTAATTCCGCTCTTAGAAGATACAAATAGAAACACTGTTACTGAAGCAAATAATTATCACAGGAGAACAGTGACAGCAGAATGAACAGACCACACACTGATCACCTAGAGGTCCAGGCAGTGTGGCCTAGGGGGGGTGCTGCTCTTTCTATTTGCCTAAAACTCTGTGTGATGACATCAATTGTGAGATGCACATGAAACCCAGCAATTCTATTTCTATTATTTACACTTTAAATAATTTATAGTGAACTCAATATAATTACAACATAGTATGAATTATTTATAGTAATCTGTACTTCAAGGTTATATTTGCAACGATCCAAGGAGTTACAAAATCATTTTCTGTTTTTTTGGTTTTTGTTTTTAAGAATGTATTTATTTATTTGACAGAGAGAGCAAGAAAGGGAGAGCGCACAAGCAGGGGGAGTGGCAGGCAGAGGGAGAAGCAGACTCCCCACTGAGGAGGAAGCCCGATGTGGGGCTCCATCCCAGGACCCTGGGATCATGACCTGAGCCAGAGGCAGACGCTTAACCAACTGAGCCACCCAGGCACCCCTCATTTTCTGTTTTAACATTATAATAATAATAATAATATTATTAATGATGACTTTGCCTGAATGCTTACCATCTAGATGCCAAGCACTGCACTAGGCATTACAATCAACCTATGAGGAAATAACTATGATTACTTCCACCAAAAGATAAAGAAGTTGAAATGTGAGTCCGGATATTCTGAGTGCAACTCACATATACTCGGGCATTAAATTTGCCATAACAGTATTTTTATTCTTTATCATTGTTATTAATATCAGTATAAGGGACTTAGCAATAATAAAAGTAATAGCTACCATCAAATGAGTACCATACTGCACCAAAGTCCCCGCATATGCTGACTCTCGTACTCATGACAGGCCTCACATGAGCTATTATTGCCATTTTACAAAGAAGGATATTGGGCCCAGGAACATTAAGTGACTGTCCAAGTAAGTGGCAGAATTGCGATTTAAATCAAGGCACGTCTGCTCACAAAATACACTGTTTCAGGGCTACCTCCCCTTTGCTTCCAAAAAAAAGACCAAATGTCTCCTATTTGGGTTTCAGGAAGGAGGCGGCAGAGGAGAAGAAATTGCTAGTAACAAGAGAATGAACACACAGTTGAGCGCCCAGAACCAACATGACGAGCCTCTCCCTATTTGGGAGAGCTCATTGTTTTGCAGTGCCTTGTTGCTGGATTCCTGATGGTAGCAAATTCCAGGGCTCCAGACTGCAGGCTCAGCCTCTGACTAACACTACCGTGATTTATTTGAGGATAAATACCTCTGTCAGTATGTCTTATGACTGAACACAACAGTCCAAGCGGGCTGGAATGCGAGGAATGCTCGGGACTGGGGCGCTGAGGCAGCACGGGGCTGCTGGCGGTAGCAGCGGCCTCTCCCTGCACAAGGTCTCCGCCAATGAGAAAACAGGAACTCTCTGAACAGTCACGCTACTGCCAGCAGCAGCAGCATCCTCAGAAATCCGAACTGGGGAAGCCAAGCATTGTGAATAATTACAAAACATCAATTCCTGCCCGGGGAGGGGACAAAGAGTAGGATCTTTTAACCTGGATCTACAAAGCTACACCTTCTAATCATCAGGGCTATCTCACCTGCTCTGGCAAGCTCCCCCACTCTGACAATACCGACTGCATAGTTGCCAGCGCGGACCCTCTGGGCAGCTGGCTGGCTGTCTCTAAGTGCTGAGAACATGGGAAAAGGCACTCCACTCCCTTTGTGGGGCGTGAGTGTTCAGAAGAGAGTGCAAAGGAGAAGCTGGAACAAGGTGCACAGAAGCAAGCTATTTTCCTAATGTAAATGTGGGGACGCTGTACGGGTTCAGAAAACTTTCATTTCAACCCCTTTGTTTCACAAATAAGGAAACTGAGGTCCAGAGAGTTGGAGCAACTCATGTCATGATCAGAGAGAATGCTGGTGGCAGATGGAGGATCAGCCCCAAGCCCGGTTCTCTAACAGCTACAACAGGCTCAAATACCAGAAGGGATGAGCAGCACCTTATCATGAACACAAAAGTCATCTCTCCCACTTCAGGGAGATCCCAAGTTCATACCATGAATATACACAAGGTGAAAATTAATTCAATCGTTCCCCCCCTTTTCCGCAGTTTGCTTTTCACAATCAACTGTGGCCTGGAAGCAAATGATTCTCCTAGCCAACAGTAGCTGAATGCTCCATCGCAATGCCTCTGTCATGCACCTCCCGGCATCACACAGCCATTTGATTATCTCACACCACCACAAGAAGGGTGAGTACAGTACAAGAGATATTCTGAGACAAAGACCACATTCACATAACTATTATTATCGTTCTATTTTTAGTTATTGTTGTTAATCTCTTACTGTGCCTAATTTATAAATCAAACTTTCTCACAGGTATCTATGTCTAGGAAAGCACAGGATTATACAGGGTTTGGTACTATCTGCGTATCAGGCATCCACTGGGAGTCTCAGAACATATACCCCTTGGATAAGAGGTGGGGGGTGGTGCTTACTGCACTTTTTTTTTTTTAATTTATTTATTTTGAAAGAGAGAGAGAGAATGAGAGAGAGCAAGCATGAGAGGGGGACAGAGGCAGAGGGAAAAGGAGAAGCAGATTCCCCGCTAAGCAGGGAGCCCGACATGGGGCTTGATCCCAGGACCCTGAGATCACGACCTAAGCCGAAGGCAGATACTTAACCGAGTGAGCCACACAGGTGCCCACTACTGTACTTCTTAATGTGTACAATTCTAGACTCCTAAGCAAAACATTTTCCATATGTCTGCTCAGGAGCTAACCTCTCCTTCCATTTCCTGGCCCATAAGACATTCACCAAAGATGGATCTTCCTAACAACCATCAGTAATACAAGCAAGAAAAGGCAATCTTCAGACAACCACCACTCAGAAGCTGGAAGAGAAAGCTAACATTTGTGGGGAACACACACACACACACACACACAAATAAGCTGCAAGGAAAGATGATGTCATCTCTCAAGTTATTAAAAACAGTTAATCCCCACCTGGCAGGTAAGCGCTGTTCATCCTTTCACTTCACAGCTGGCACAAAGTTACAAGAGAACATGGCCCCAGTACAGAGCACACGGAAGCCACCACCAGAACGCCCTCCCTTCACAAAGAAGGAACTTACAGATGGGGACTGAAGATGCGACTCATCTTAGAAGCATGGTCGTTTTCACAGTCCAGGTCATCGTCCCCTTGCTCCATGCTGAACTTCCGCTTGCTGGGACTGATGGGCGGGGGGCCTGTGCGGTGACTGGTGAGGGCAGACGCCACAGGGAGGGTCTGCATCCTGGGTTCTCCCCTGAGAGCAGCTTCACCTACGCAAAGAGAGATGATGTCGTCACCAAGGAGGCGAAACGCCCCCACCTTGGTGCCCCTCTTCCCTGCCCACCCCTTGCAAAACTACTCCCAGTGGGAAGTTTTGGCAACAGGATGGGCTGCCTGCCATTCTCAACATGGCCTGAACGCAAGGTAAACTGCCAAGCACAAGACATTTTACACAAATGTGGTTTTCTACACAATAACTCCCTCCCCTCCCCCAGCTTTATTGAGATTAACGGACATACGGCACTGTACAAGGTTAGGGTGTACAAGGTGTTGATTTGATACACTTCTATATTGCTAACACCTCCATCATGACACACAATTACCATGTCTCCACCAACTCTTTAGGGTAGAGTTTAAAATTAAAAGTTGCAATAAAGTAACAGATGGGTAAAAGTACTGACCACAAACCATCTCAAAAGTTAATTTAAAACAATAAAAGTCTTTTGATGTGTGGGTATTGGACTCTATACCTAGAAGAGAATGACCGAACACAGGCTTCATTAGAACATGACTAGAAACTCACTTTTCTTGCCTGCTACATTTTTATTACAATTTTGGTATGCTATTTTTTTAAAGAATAAGGAAAATTTATGGGTTAATAATTCACATATTTGCCCAAAATGTTAAAAGAAATGAAAACACATTGCTTAATGAAAAATAAACATTTCATTCCTACAGCACACTAAAAATGGCACATTAAATATATTTTTTTTACTATTATCGGCACAAATATCTGCATATAATTTGTCATGAGCTTAATATACAGGTGCAGTTCTCAAACACTTTCAAAGTTAAACACTCAAAATAGAATCCACACTGTGATCTGATTCAACAATTTGGAGCTTTTACTTTCCTGTAATTAAAAGGACTTTGTACTAAGCAATAACTTTGTGCTTCATTATTAATAAACATAACCCTTTATTATAATAAATGTTTTATATCTCCTAAAACTTATAGACGAGAGTAATAAATACTTTAAGAGAAAACTTCTAGTTTTCTAAGTCATATGGGGGAGTACCTAAGTTCTTCACAAATAATAACCCTTTTGTCATGTTATTATTCATTCATACTGGCCTCTAAGGCACCGCCAGTTTTGTTTTCACTTGGTCACAATTTGAGAGAAATATTAGGATAAAGTCAACTTCATCTGAGAACTTGTGGTACCTAAGAAAGGAAACCTTTGTTTTCCACCACTAACTTTCATATCATCACAGATGTGTGGACAGTTTTAACAGTCATTTGCTTCATACACATACGACAAATATGATTTTGTTAGGGAAAGGAGTGAGGGAAAAGCCTCCTGAATGTTTACCAGGAAAAATAAAACTTCTGCCAATTTAGTCAGCAAGATATAAACTAGCAAATATACAGTGACTCCATAATACACCTCCAGGCAGGATTTCTTTTAGAGATTTTGGCCCCAAAGCAAACTGGAACTTTCCATTTTAAATGAAATACCTAAAAACAGGCCATATGCTGGCCTACCACACTCAGACATTCAGTACGATTTCTGGTTGTCCTCTACTTCCTACTTATGAATTTTTGGTTTTAAAAAGCAAGCAAACAGTGGCACCTGGGTGGCACAGTTGGTTAAACGTCCGACTCTTGGTTTGGGCTCAGGTCGTGATCTCGGGGTCATGGGATCGAGCCCCGTGGGGGCTCTGCACTCAGCACAGAGTCTGCTTAAGACTCTCTCACCCTCTGCCCATTCCCCCTCAAATAAATAAATTAATTTTTTAAAAAGTAAGCAAATAAAAAGCCATGCTAATATTTATATTGTGATAAATCAGAAAATATTCTTTCCAAATATGCTCCCCTCTCTTATACCCTCCACCTCCACATTTACATTTTCAATGTAAAGCGTCAGTAGCCTGGCTAACTTTTGGAGGAATGCTGATGATACCCCCAGGAACTCAGCAACTGCAAATCAAGCCTCATCAACATGGCACAGAGCCTCCATGCCCTCCTCCCAGTGTTTCTCCACATCCTTGGCAGGTTCTACGGAGATGAGGAGTACTTGGGCTGTGTGTGGACCTCTGGGCTTTGGGAACCATTTTATCAGATGCCAGATGTGCAGCAACAGCAGTTGCTATGGAAACCTGCCGCCACAGCAACAAATTCAAATCACTCCAAAAAAAGAAGAGTCGCTCATTACAACACTAGCGCCCGCTGCTACACAAAAAGCAAAACTCTTGGAGTTAGAACAACATTCCCACTGCACTCCCCAATTTCCACCCTAATATAAGCTTGTTTGTCCTTGTTTGCAGTTTAAGCTCATCAAATGGATACCCTGCTTATCTTTAAGACCAAATCGATGGTGTCTGACACAGAAAGAAGTCCACAGGAATCCTTTGGAAACACTGGAATTGAACCTGATAGGTAAAGGATCCACAGAGGAAACACAGGTGGTTCTTTTCCCCTAGGGGCTGAGACAAAACTGTACCAAAAACCCTACAGACAAGGGGACAGGCATGTTGTTAGTGCTGGAAGGGGCCCTCTACACTTGGATTCCCTCAGTGGACAGAAAAAACTGCGCACCTAGACATGGAGGAACCTGCTCAGGTTCACAGAGTGAGTGAATGGTTTACTGTAAGCAAGAACCCATGCCCTCTGCCCATCGGAGTGACATCCCCTCGTAAAAATGGCGCAAGGCCCACACATGGCTCAGAGCAAAGGAACTAGGGATGGAAGGGAAGAAATTCATAGTTATAAGTATAGAAAGTCTTTTCAGTTATGTACCAGCATTCCTTTTGGGGCCTCCACTCAAGGACCCTAAAGCAACACCTTGTATTATAAAGTGGAGTTTGCTTTTATCATGCTCTAGGTGGAAAAGGAAGGTTAAAATTATTTTAGAAAAACTGAAGAGAACACATGGGAATCAAAACACTGGCAGCACACTGGCACTGTACTTAAGGCCAGGTGAATATGGGCACACATTTCCTCCTTAGGGCCTGCCTACAACAAGGGGCTGGACTAGCTAACACCTAACACTTCCTTCAGCCCTCAGAGTTAGCAACCCAACTCTGTAATCCACAACTCTGTAATCGATCAAGTACCAACCAGCCAACATTTACTAAGCAATTATTACTCGGGTAACACCAAACGAAAGCAGCAAAAGGCAAAGATGTGTCTCAGGCGTCATATGTTCAAAAAACTAGAAAGAGAATCCACGGTCAAATAAAGTTGGAAACCATGAGATTAAACAATTTCCACAGTAGTTTCTTCACTACAGGCCTTCTTGTCCTCTAACGCACTTGTCTGTTTCCAAGCCAGAAACACAACAGTGCTGCTTTTAGTCACCCCCACCCCCATCATCCTACAGATTTCTGTAAACTCAGTCTTCCGTGGCAGCACTCTGGCCATGTTAACCCAGCAGGACCCCAAACAGCCAAGGGCTTCCCAGTCACTGATGAAATAACCTCCAGGCTGCTTTTGTATTCATACCCAACAAGCAGCCCCATTGCCTTCCCAGCCTTTGTTCCTAGTGTCCCCATTTATAAGTTCTCAAAGTGTCAGCCCTAGAGGTTAAACCAGAGTGGACACCATGGCACAGAAATCTCACCATCTAACCCCAAGGCCTTTCCTCAGTTTCTTCCTCTGATTTTTTATACTTAAATCCTATGCAACCAGCAAAGGCCACTTAAAATGCCTCCTCCTTCAGGTTGTCTTCCTTGACTGCTCTCTAAAAGTCATCACTTCTTCTGAATACCCGTAGAAATTTATCCCTATCATACTTCCCCTCCTTGGTTTGTGCTCCTTGAAGCAGGGGACATTTAATTCATTTTATATACTCAAAAATGCAGAGCACAATGTCTTCCACATAGCAGGTGGATGGTAAACATTGCCTTAATGACTCGATAAGGCGGGGCACTGGGGTGCCCAGGTTAGAGAGTTTCAGGATATGTTAAAGATCAAAGATGCCATAAAATAAGGATTTTCAAAAGATTTAAGAATATAAAAAGAATTCTCAAAACTCAACAATAAAAAGAACTCTATTTAAAAATAGGAAAAGATCTAAATAGCCACTTCTCAAGAAAGATATGCAAACGGCCAATAAGCACACAGAAAGATGTCTAACATCATGAGCGATCAGGAAAACATAAATCAAAACCACAATGAAATACCACTGTACACACATTAGTGGGGCTACAATCAAAAGACAGAAAGTGACAAGGGTTGACAAGGATGTGGGAAATTTGTAACCCTCATGCACTGCTGGTGTAAATGCAAAATGAGGCAGGTGCTGTGGAAAACAATTCTGGCAGTTCCTCCAATGGTTAAACATAGAGTTACCACATGAGCCAGCAATTCCACGCCAAGGCATATAACCAGGAGAAATTAAAACACACATTCACATAAAAACCTCTATGAATGTTCATAGCAGCATCATTCATAATAGTCAAAAATCCAAATGCTCAGCAACTGATGAATGGGTACAGAAAACATGCAATCTATCCACATGATGGAACATTATTCAGCCATAAAAAGCAACGAAGTACTGATTCATGGATGAACCCAGAAAACAGTATGCGAAGTGAAGGAAGCCAGACACAAAAGGCCACATACTGATTCCATAGACATGAAATGTCCAGAATAGGCAAATGTGAAGAGACAAAAAGTAGATTAGTAATTGCTGGGGACGGGGACGGGGGGGGGACAATTTGGGAAGTGACTGCGCATGAATGCAGGGTTTTTTCAGGGGTGATGAATATGTTCTAACATGGACTGTGGTAAAGGTTGTGCAACTCTGTGCTATACTAAAAACCACTGGATTGTATATGTTACACAGGTGAATTATATTGGTGTGTGAATATCTTGATAAAAATATCATCCCTAAAAATAAATTTATAAGTAGATAAAAAAAAACTCCAATATTATTAGTTCCTTTCCTACCTCAGGTTTTTCACACTGAACTGTTACATAAGAACAAGCATCTATTCATTTTTTTCTCCTGGAATAAAAATAAACCTTTTCTTATGACAGCTACAGCTCTCTACAATGTTAAAGTCAGATAATTTTTTTTTAATATTATTAAAGCAGGGAAGGAACTGCTTGAGGTTAAGGAGGCACTTGGATTCATCAGAGTTCTATGAAGCTCCAGCTCGGCTTGTAATCAGACCGTGTCCGTAGGCGCCTGCTGCATGCTGAAGGCTGTGTGAAGGGCTGTCGGAGAGACAAATGATGACATTTATACAGATCCTGACCACAAGCAGGGGAGGAAAAAATACACACCAAAAGGAAATTACCTTAAGGTGTAAAAGACTTTTTGCTCTTGAACTAATGTGTATTCTAAATTCTACAACACCTTGGTAATTGAAAAGGGAGGAAGGATTATCTTTCTTTTTCAGGAATAAACAGGAGAAAGGAGATCTGAGTAGCTCGGTGTTTCAAGTTTCTCAAGTTGGCCTCACAATTGTCAATTTAGCTTAAAAAAATTCTGATTATAACAAAGGAAGTTCAATTTTAAAAATGTATTTGGGATGGATTACTGAAGAAGAATGGCCAATAGATAGATACAAAGATTATGTAACTGCTGTTTTTAGTCATGGTGGCAGTTCTAATACATGGATCAAAAACATTCTTAAATATGTCTTCCAAAGGAAGATGAGCAAAGATTTTTGGCCCAAGATTTCACAAGAATCAGCATATATTAATTTCAATTTTAAAAAGTCTAACAGAGAAATAAAAAAATTGCTTAGCTTTATGATGTGCCATATAATGGTTCTGGTGAAATATTATAAGCTAATTCTGCTTTCAAGTCAGAATAAAGCAGGAGCAAAGCAAGGCATGGATGGATATAAGACCCAGGAAGATGGGGCCTAGTTTCAGAATCCTGCAAAGATTCTAACAAGACTCTTTACTTCCTACATTTTAATAGAGCTAAGCTTGAAGTTTGTCTTGCAATCAATTGGCATATTTTAATAAGCTAGACAGTTTCTTTCTTAGTGGGACACAAGGTAATGGTGCATCTTAGACTTGATACTATGGAACCCAACTGTAGGGCCTTCAAAACAGCATTTCCTCTGGTTCTTCATTTGTAAAATTAAATGGTGTGATTACATCACCTTGATGGCCTAACTTGAGCTCTAAACATCTCCGTTCTATGTAATGCACATCTTCCAAAGTTAAGTTATGGTTAATCGCTGATCAAGAAATTCTAAACTTTTATAGGGCACACTTTACACAATAGGAGAAAAATAGATCCCACTAAGTATTACCAACTTACCTCATCCTTGAAGGAGATGCAATTAAAAATCAAGTACTTTTATAAAACTGAATGATGAAGGCCAAAGGCCTTCAACGTGGAGGTGAGGCAACTGATCTGGTTCAGAGACAGCAAGGGATTCCAGGGGAAAGCAGAGGTGGCTTTAGGTCCCTCAGCTCCTGGTCACGGTACCTCTTCACCAACTCTGCAGCCTAAGTACCATACAAGGGGATCTGTGACTGCATTCAAGACTGTGGCAAGCCTCATGAGGAATTAATCAAAATCATGGCATTTATTGTCATTTTTTGAAGATGAGTCAAACAACACAAGGCTGAAATGACAGTGTCTTTGTGTTTATGGAGAAGGGGAATGTACGTCTGTAGGAAAACCAGAAAAAGTATCTTGCTGTAACTTTTAAGGGTAGATTTTTCACAAAAATCTGTATTTCGTTCCTTGCTCAAAAGCTTTCTTCCACCATTTAAATCGTTGCTGTGTTTAAGACTTTATGTTCTACTCCCCTCCCCAGCCTTTTATCACGTTTGAACCTAAATCAAAGTAAAACCACAGCTCAGTTCCCCCCACATCCACAAGCCTCTGGGCTACGTGGAAACGTCTCCTGTCTGACCACAGCCCACGGCGACCAGACTGACATCACCCTACTGGCGAGAGTCACCCAGATAAAACAACTGCAGTCTCCTCTCACACTCAAGACCCTGCAGGGCAGCAGCCCCCGGCTTACTCGTTTTCTTTCAAATAATACTTCTTTGTCTCAGGGACAAGCAGCTGGAGAGAAGACAGTGAAGTCAACCTCTTTCACACAGTTCAACTGGTGGCTATCCCCATTCTGGTTCCCTTTTTTCTTTTTGTAAGGAGGGCTGTTAGGCAACATCATGAAACCGGGCGAGCCAGCAGAGATAAAAGACGTGACGTAGTGTCTGCCCGCAGAGCAGGGATTACAAGCTATTCGACAACTCAGTGACCGCGCCCCCGGCTCCCAGCCCTTTCCCACCGCCACTCTCCGGAGCCCAGAGCCACAGCTGGAAATTTGCAGAGCCCAATCTCACATCTGGAGGCCAACGCTCAGCGAAAGGTCACTCTTGTGCAGTCAGCCAGGCAGGGGAGGCCAGACCCCCAGCTGAGCATGATTTGAGCAGCTTTGGTCTTTTTAGAGCAACAAGGAGATTGCTCAGGAAAAAGGAAAAAAAAACTGCTTATGGTATATTGCGGGCTGCTAATAATATAATTAAGGATAAGAAAACACAATAAAACATGGAGTTGAAACATATGCCATTGTAATCAGAATTTCAAGTAATCTAAATAATCCTGTAAACGTTACACTTCACTGAGCTTTCCTGTATCTTATGTCAGTATATTTTATTTTTTAACCATTTAAATATAGGATCTGTAACTCCGGTTTTTTCTATAGTCCTCTAATGCAAGAAGGGAAGAATGATTCCTGAATTGTAGCTGAGGAGACTTGGTGTTTCAAGAATTAAGTGAATTGCTCGAGGTCACAAAGCTGATCCAGAGAAGAGCTAGAAGGAAAAACATGGCATTCAGATCCCTCCATTTTAACATTCTTTTTAGCTGTGCAGGATGCTTTATCAGGCTGAGGAAAAGAAGTGGGAGGGGCACCTTGGTGGCTCAGTGGGTTGAGCTTCTGCCTTCGGCTCAAGTCATGATCTCAGGGTCCTGGAATAGACTCCTGCATCAGGTTCCCTGCTCGGTGGGGAGCCTGCACCTCCCTCATATCCCTCTGCTTGCCGCTCCCCCTGCTTGTGCTCTCTAACTCTCTCTCAAATAAAATCTTAAAAAAAAAAAAAATGGGAAGACGACAGGAGAAGGGGAAGGAGGAGTAGAGAGCGGGAGAGGAGGTGCAGTCCAGAAGGGCAGTGTTATGTATGGGCTGAGTTTTGTCCCCCCAAAATTCTAAGTCCTTCAGAATGTGACTGTATTTGGAAACAGGGTCTCCACATTAATAATTAAGGATAAATGAGGTCATTAGGGTGGGCCCTAACTCCATAAATTGGTGTGGTTTTTCTTTGGGTTTTTTTTTTTTTTTGGAGAGAGAGGGAGAAGCAGGCTTCCTGCTGAGCAGGGAGCCTGATGTGGGGCTCAAACCCATATCCCAGGACCCTGGGATATGACCTGATCCGAGGACAGAGGCTTAACTGACTGAGCCACACAGGTGCCCCAATTGGTGTACTTCTAAAAAGAGATCAGGACACAGACACGCACAGAAAGGACCACATTAACATGAAGACGGCCATCTGCAAGCCAAGGACAGAGGTCCCAGAAGAACCCAGCCCTGCCGACCTCCTGACCTCAGACTTCCAACCTCCAGAACTGTGAACAGACAACAAACACTTGTCAAGCCCCCAGTATGGTGTACTTTGTTATGGCGCCAGAGCTGAAGAGCACAAGGAGGAAAGACTAGGGAGGGAAGAACAGTGGTAAGGACAGGTGTAAAACCTAGGTCTGGCTCCAAGGAGAAAGCTCTTCAGTTTGGAAGCAAACAGCTCTGGCCATCTCATCTATTCCAGCTCACCTAATACGGCAGGACTGTTCAAATGCATGGATGCCGCTTTGGGATTAGAAGCCACACAGGAGAGGAGACCAATGCATCAGCACTGAGAAACAGTGGACATCTTGGCTGGGCTCCAGGAAAGTGAAATTTTCGCTTCAGCAAAAATGAGCAGGGAGCTTGTTCTCTGAGTTGCACAGGTGAAGGAGAAAACTCCTGCAGAGCAGGTCTGGGGGTCATGGACACGGGGGAGGATGTCTGCAATCCTTAATGGTTTTAAACATCTGTAATTCTACAGGGAATGGAACAGAAATGGTAAAAATTAACCCCAGGGTAACAGTAAAAGGTCTACAATTCTCAACCTCCTCTCTGAATAGACAATAAAATACGTTAAATAAATTGAATAGAAAGGTTAATCTGAGGGGCGCTTGGGTGGCTCAGTGAGCCTCTGCCTTCGGTTTGGGTCATGATTTCAGGGTCCTGGGATCGAATCCCGAGTCAGGCTGCCTGTCAGCAGGGAGCCCGCTTCCTCCTCTCTCTCTGCCTGCCTCTCTGCCTACTTGTGATCTCTCTCCCTCTCTGTGTCAAATAAATAAATAAAATCTTTAAGAAAGAGAGAGAGAGAGAGAGGAAGGAAGGAAGGAAGGAAGGAAGGAAGGAAGGAAGGAAGGAAAGTTGGTTAATCTGAATATCAAAAAGTACTAACTGAAGATATTCACACCCATATGTTGCTATTCATTTAATTAGGAAGTTTTATACCGCTTAAAATAATTTTGTTGTGGGGCGCCTGGGTGGCTCAGTGGGTTAAAGCCGCTGCCTTCGGCTCAGGTCATGATCTCAGGGTCCTGGGATCGAGGCCCACATCGGGCTCTCTGCTCAGCAGGGAGCCTGCTTCCTCCTCTCTCCTCTCTCTCTGCCGCCTCTCTGCCTACTTGTAATCTCTCTCTCTGTGTCAAATGAATAAATAAAATCTTTAAAAAATAATAAAATAATTTTGTTGTGTTTGGGGTTAAAAAAAAAAGAAAGTCCCTGCAATCTCATTTGCTCTACTGAACTCACTTTACAACCTAACTGTAGCTTCATGGATATGCAACACTGTAACCTCAGGGACCCCTGGGTGGTTCAGTCAGTGAGTTAGGCATCCAACTCTTGGTTTCAGCTCAGATCATGATTGAGCCCCATGTTTTGGAAGGAGGGGGTCCCGCTCAGTGAGGGGTTTGCTTCCCCTCTGCCCCCACCTCCCTCAAATAAATAAATCTTTTTTAAAAATACTGTAACCTCAGTGAATTTATCACCAAGTAAGAGAACTGAAATTAATGTCTTATTATACATATCACTTCAGCTTAAAAAAAAATTCAGGTATCTAACAATGACACAATAAGGCTGAAGATCAGCAGATTTTGGTATCAGGTTGGGTTGTGGCTTTCGTAAATCATAACTGGGATGCAGAAAGATCAAACAATTGTCTGCGTCCTTGGTTTCCTGAGCCAGACCAATGACCACGCCAACTTCTATTCCTGGTCCTCCAACTCAAGACTCTGGCTCTGACAGAGCTGCAGAGGGTTCAAAGTCAATCAGGAAGCGGGGTCTCAGAGTGCAAGCACTGCTTTCCTGTACCAATGAAGCCGGAAGGGCTGTGTCTGCCTGGATGTTAGAACATCGACGTAATGCGTCACAGGTCCTCACAAATCCCTGTCTGAGGGCCCAGCAGCAACACGTGACCCGATAAAGTCAGCCCAAGAACCTTTTAGTGCCAAGTATACAGAACCCTCCATTATGGACAAGACCCTGTAACAGCAGAAATTCTTCACTCTATTTACCAGAAAAACTACTTCTGTGACATATTACTGCTAATAAGAAGGAGAATTATAGAAGGTTTTACAGATGGTATTAGAATCAGGCTCAATTGCCTCCATGGTAGATCTCATAAATGTTTAGAAGGAATCACTGAACAAGGCGAAGTGAAAGGGCTTGTTCTAGCCTCTTCAACAGTTGAGCTGCCTCCTGAGGGACTCCGGTTGCCATAAAATAGAGAAATTAAGCTGTGGAGAAAAACATGAGTGGGTATGTATGTAGGGAAAAATACCTAAAGAAACTCTCTCTTTAAGTCCTTTGGTGTGCAAGAGGTTAAACATCAAAGGTAATACGCTAGTATCTGCATTTTCAAAACATTCTTCCCGTGAAAGGAACTGTGGACAGTATGACTAGGCTAGGGGCTCCTGGAGGGTTAAGTCTTACAATGAGTCACTGACCACTGGAGGAGGAAAGGGGTGGGGAGAGACAATTTGGGGAGGGAAAGGTGAGCCTGGAGACCCTCCTTCCTCTGATACCCCATAACGTCTGGAATGGACTCATCACAGTCTGCCTATGGAAGAGTTTGCTGGTGCCCAGATCACTCTAACACCGTGCCCAAGGCTACAAGTGCCTCGCTTTCTTCAGTACCCCTCACCACACTAGCCCAACAGAGAAACTCTACAGAAGTGGGCTCTGGAATCAGAAAAAGGTGTGATTTTAGCAAAATCTCTTCACCTCTCTCATGAGCCGCCATTTCTTTATCTACCTTCAAGGATTTTTGTGAGAATCACTGAAAACTTATCAAAAGTTCCCAGCCCAAAAGAGGCCATGTACTGTACTGTGTCTGCCTTCGGCTTGGGTCATGATCCCAGGGTCCCGGGCTCAAGTCCTGCAGCAGCTCCTTGTTCAGCAGGAAGCCTGTTTCTCCCTCTGCTTACTGCACCACCTGCTGTGTGTCCTCACTCGCTCTCTGACAAATAAATTTTTAAAATCTTTTTTAAAAATAATTTAAAAAATAAAGGATGAGATGAGGGGCACCTGGGTGGCTCAGGTCATGATCCCGGAGTCCTGGGATCAAGCCCCACATTAGGCTCCCTGCTCAGCTGAAAGCCTGCTTCTCCCTCTGCCTGCTGCTCCCCCTGCTTGTGCTCTCTGTCAAATAAATAAAATCTTTTTTAAAAAATTAAAAACAAAGGATGAAATTATGGGGACAAAGGAGACTTCTCCAAATGTCACTCTCACTATTCGTGAAAGTTCCTCTCCTCTCATAAAGTTCACACATACACAGTTTCCACCAACTAACTGTAAAGGTCAGGAGACCACACCAAGGAGCATGGGTGAGTGAGCATTCCCAGTCTGTTCCACCGGGAGCCAGCAGGTCACCTTGGGGCAGTTATCTGACCTCCTATGACTATTTCCACGTGTGTGAAAATGACCATGGGAACCCACATACAGGCGGGCCCTGAGCTAGTTCAAAGATTCAACAAGAAACTCGGCAGAGTGCCCGGCACATAGTTGGTGCTCAGTAAACTGGCACCACTTCTCCTCCCCAGGCACGTTCTCAACTCCATATGCTGGCTTCCGTACACCTCTCTCCCCGCTAGAATGCATTGAGAATCCCTCTTGCCAATTCATATTCCTCTCCACTTTCCAAACCCAACCCAGGTTGCTGCTGCCCCCAGCCCCAGAGTACCTCCTCTGACACCATCCGGTAAGGCTGACCAACATCACAGTCCTGGGGGGCATTCTAGCACTGCCTGCCTCCAACTCAAAAGCTTCAGATTTTTTGAGCAATACCATCATGCCTCCTATGGTCTCTGCAATATATTCCAGTTCAGACCCTGAGGAACAGAATGAAGCTCCCAGGAACCAATTCAGAATTCTTACATACATTGGCATATGGACTGCTTAAGGTCACATACGGGCCTACCTACTCCAAATATGAAATCTCATTATCAGCTCCAAACCCCCAACAGAGTTGAAGTGGGCAGGTAGCTAAGATGGGACAAACGTCTCCAGTCAAATATCTCAGAAAGCCATGCTGTTATCCCACAGAGATGCATTAACTCACTGTATTACTTATCACTGTTAAACATGCTGGTTTCTGAAGCCACAGAGTGAATTTCCCAAGGATTAAAATAGCACGCAGTTCAGATACTGAGAGAGTGACACACAACACTGGGAGAATGAAAGCAGCATTAAGAACTCAGGCATGCACACAATTCAAGTACCTAATAACCAGGAAGACTGTAAAACAAGCCACTTAAAATAACATTCTGTAAACTGTGTCAGTGAAAGAGTTAGGTATTTGAGTAATTTTCTTCCAACTTTTTATTTCAAAAAAATGTTAAAGCCACCAAAAGTTGAATGAACAAGGAGCATCCCACCCCCTATGCTAGATTCACCTAGTATAAGCATCTTGTCAGTGTTTTCCCTACACACATACACTTTTTTTGCTCTACCTGCTATAATCATTTGAAGTAACTCGTACCATATCATATTTCACCTCTAAATACTCCAACAAATGTCTTCTAAGAACACCCACATTCTTCATCGGTCCAATACGATCATCGTACCCAACAAGGGAAAGCTGATAAACTGCTATTATCCAATATCCAATTCACATACCCACATTCAAATTTTCCAACCTGAATGCCTTCTTTTCGGAGACTATGGGGAAGTGATGGGAGAATCCAGATCCAATCATGAACCACACACTGCTAGATACAGCTGTCATGCCTCTTTAATTTCTTTTTACCTAAAGGAATTTTATCTTTCTTCCTCTTTTATGGCACCGACATTGAAAAATGATCCAGACCAGGGGTGCCTGGGTGGCTCAGTCAGTTGAGTGTCTGACTCCTGGTTTCAGGTCAGGTTGTGATCTCACGGTTGTGGGATCGAGCCCTGCGTCCGGCTCCAACCTCAAGTGCGGAGTCTGCCAGAGATTCTCTCTCTCTCTCTCTCCCTCCACTCCTCTTCCCCCACTCCCTGCTCATGTAAGCACTCTTTCTCTCTGAAATAAATACATCTTTAAAAAAAAAAAAAATCCAGACCAATTAGCTGTCCTCCAATTTGTTGTGACCTGATGAGATTTCTTCACAATTACACTCGAGTTGAATATTTTTGGCAAGACACTAGGGAGGTGATATTGTGCACATTTCACTGACTCACATCAGGAGGCACCTGGTGTCACGTTACAACACTGCTGGTGAAGTTAATTTTCATTTGTCCACAGATGTTTCCGCTATAAAAAAGCAGCCCTTCCCCTTCTGTAGTAACAACAGGTGTACGTTATCTTGTCATTATCACTCAACCACTTGCTCATTTATTAAGCACTTTTTGCTATACAAGAGATCAGAGCTAAGCTGGATCAAACATAAAGTTCCTGATTACAAATCAGCACAAGTCTGATTTGGGATACAATATTTTCATGTAAAAGACATTGAGGGGCGCTTGGGTGGCTCAGTCATTTGAGCGTCCAACTCTTGGCTTCAGCTCTCTTCTTGAGATGATCCTCATCCCAAATGATAGTTAAGTGGGATTTGTATCCCTGCCTATCATCCCAGAAACTGACACACGGAGCCTTTATTTTAAAAGCTAATTGCTAACCATCGATGCTAGCTCCAATCGAAACAAAGTATGAGATTTTAGGCAGGAGAAATGAAGGGATAAAGTTTCACTCAACAGCATTTTCGTGCCTGGTATGTTTGGAGTACTATCCCAGGAATGGAGGAAAATACAAAGATGTTTTCAGATCTGGTCTCTGCCTCAAGGAACTGTAGTTCTAGTAGGAGTGATAAGTCATAGAGATAAAGAACCGCAAGGAAAAACATTATATATGCCAAAATAAAAGAGATGTTCTTTAAATGGGTGAATCGTATGGTATGTGAATCATAGCTCAATAAAGCTGTTACAAAAAAATAATAACTGAGGATCACAAAGAGCTCTTGATTATACAGGCTATATCAATAATTACCATATTAGGAAGTATAATGAAGAAAGCGTTCAAATATTAATTTGAAGATAAAAATAAACTTAGTACATAAAAAGAGAGGAAGCTACAGGCATTTTGTAAAAGGAAGGCATTAATTCTAGCTCTAATAGTCAAAAGTAGGATTTGAAAAACAGGTAGGATTTAGATACTTGAAATAATGGGTAAAGGCATTCCAGGAGGGGACAACTCTTTGAAAAAATGGAGACAGCAAGGATGATGTCATGTGTGTGCACGTGTGTACAGGTCAATCTAACTGGAATGAAGGGCTCGTTCCTTCGAGTAGTAAAGAGTTAGGACTAAAGAGATAGATGGGTCTGATAAACAGAACATTTAGACGTGGTGTGACAAGCAACTGATAGAGAGCCGTTTTAAGTGTTGACACAGCCTAAGCAAACCTTCAGTCACTATGCCAGTGACTTCCAGGATGTACACATCTGAGCCACAGGACAAGGCAGTACTGCACATATAAGGGACAGGGCAACTCTGTTCACATCTGTGAGGGTAGTGAAGAGGCAAGTCCAAGAGACATTTTAAGGAAAGATCTTCTTTATAAATTGAGAAACCATATAAACTGGAAAAGCCAGAAAGCTACACTCTTTTTCAACTTTATCAACATGTAAGATGAGGGACTGAGTTACAAGTGTAGGTACATATATTAGGCTCTCCAGGTTGATCTAAATGTCTAATTAGCCTTCTACAACCACATTTTTGTTATGACATTTTTAATATTCTAATAAGATAATTTTTATTGCTGGAGGAAAAAATTAAGCACACCAAAACTCATTTCCTTTAAATAAAATAATATAGATGTCTATTGTATTTAGTTGCAAGAGTTATGCTAAGAGTTTCCAACTGTCCCATGAATAATCCAAATTCATTTAATACGTATTTCCTGGGTAATACCTGAGTTGTGAAGAATATCAAGCATCTCAAACAATAATGGGTACGTATAGAAGAAAAATTCTTTACAGTGATTTAAAACAGACTCAAATGAAATCCACCCTGTGGGGCACCTGGATGGCTCAGTGGGTTAAAGCCTCTGCTTTCGGCTCAGGTCAAGATCTCAGGGTCCTGGGATCGAGGCCCACATCGGGCTCTCTGCTCAGCAGGGAGCCTGCTTCCCTCCTCTCTCTGCCTGCCTCTCTGCCTCCTTGTGATCTCTCTCCCTCTGTGAAATAAATAAATAAAATCTTAAAAAAAAAAAAAAAAGAAATCCACCCTGTGTTAAAATAAACCAATTCTAAAAAAAATTTAACATCCTTCATTAAATTACTGTCAAGCTAATATACAGTTGTTAGGTTTTTTTTTTCCATAGCATGCAGTATATTTCGGAGTCCTTTTATGAAAAAAAATTATTAATTATAGTTTACATAAGCTATTACTGAAAGATGTTTGCATTCCCCAACCAAAAACTAAAACACTCTTGGACTTGGAGTCTAAAAGTATACTAACTAGTTTGAGAGAGTATCAAACCATTTTTTGCAGATTTACTGGAGAGGCAAACAATTAATTTCATCTATAAAGGTAATAATCCCCCAATTTAATTTTATCTCATATTAAAAACAATGGAGGGCACCTGGGTGGCTCAGTGGGTTAAAGCCTCTGCTTTTGGCTCAGGTCATGATCTCAGCATGGCATGGTAGCCGTATGCAGCATAACCAAAGGATGTGTGAGTCTGAGAGTAGCTTTGTAAAGGGAGAGTGCAGATTTGTTTCCTAATTGGAAACAAGTAATTGGAAATAAGATTCTTATGCAAAAATTATACTCAATCAAGGGGAACTTTTTGTATCCCTGTCAAGTGCCAAGATACTGTTAAATAATAAACTAAAAAGTTTTAACAGTTAATCTGAACACAAATGATTTCTCTAGCATATAGAATTTGGTGTGCTTCCCAAAAACAATACACCCCCATGATGCTGAGAAGTTTTATAGGTGAGTTTGAAGGTAAAGGGGGTTCCCCAAATTAAACAGATTAAAATACTGCGGGAGGGGATGCTACTTACCTTTCACTTCTACTTCTCTCCATCCTGTCTACCCCCCTCCACCTCTCTTTTAAAGTTTACATTAGCCAGTGAGCAAATTTTATCAATGAAAGGCCAGGAAGGACTGACTCCTCTGGTATATTTGCTTAAGATATGAAGGTCAAACAACCACTGTGCTCATAAAAGTTGTGGCTGGTTCAGGGCCTACACTTCGGGTCTCTCCTTACCTCCAAGTGACTCATTAGGAAGCCAAAAAAAGAGGAAAACCGAGCTGATCAAAGGCCGGGCTGTCATTAAGTGAAAATGAGCGAAGATGAAAGGCTTGCCCTCCACTTCAAAGGTTCAGCTGAGGCTGGGGGAGCTGACAGCAGGAGTCCCTGGATCCGAGGTGCAGACGGCGGAGTAATGGACTAGACATTCCTAGAGCTGCTGTGTGCCCGCTACAGAAAATAGAGACGCGAGGACAAACTAACTCCAATGGTTTCCTCCTGAATGTACAGAGGGGTGGGTAATCCAAAATATAAAGGGGCAAACATCATTTCCATACTTGCAAAAATGAAAATTAAAAAATGTGGTGCAGTTCAAGGACTGCTGCAGATGATGGCGTCTCTGAAACAGGGCAGTTACATCTAAGCCGAGTTTCTCCATATGCCCTCAGGTGTGTGAGGAAACAAACCTTAGTTCTGAGAGGACTTGGGTGAAGCAGTAAGAATCATTTCCCCAGAAGTTTAATGCAGGATGCTTAGTGTGTTGATGCAGAAAGCCACCCCAGACTTGCCTGAGGCTTTTGGGTGTGAGCAGAGCTGGTCTATAGCCACGACAGGGCTAGGGAGAAGGAGCCAGAAAGTCGAATGGATTTAGGATTTCACTACAGTTTCCTCACCCTACCCTGTACCTTCCTTGTACCCCAACTTCCCACCCATTTCCAGTACCTCCAAAGACCGAGGCTCCTTCAGGCAGTAAAGATTTTACATTAGAAAGGGCCCTTAAGTCAGCTGGTCTCATCTCCATCCCAAGATAGACTCCCCAGAATGCCTACGAAATAGGGTAAATGTGCATTCCCTACCACATCCCCTTTAACACATGCAACAACCTTATCTATATGGTTTTGACCACACTGGAGACTCTTCATCAAATCTGCGATGCCCTTCCTGCCCTGTAATTTACTGCTAGTAACGGAAGTGCATGTAAGGGCAGAGGGTGCAAGGACAAGGGAGCCACCATTCTGCCTGAAATTAATAATCAGGTTGATAGGTAACACTTAGGAACATTTACTTGGTGTTCCAAAAGCTTATATACATGAATTCATTTCATCCTCCTAATTACCTGTGAAGTAGGTATTCTTATGAGCCTCATTTTAGAGAGGAGGAAATGGAAGCAAAGCAGTGGCTTAGCAAGTTGCCCAAGGTCGTATGCCATTCAGAGAGGCTTAAAGGAGCAGATGTGCCCCAGCTGGGTCTTGAAGGATGAGCAGGAGTTTTGCAGGGGAAAAATCCTGCAGACCAAACAAGCTCTCAGTGCAGAGTGGTGAGAAACACCATGGCAACACCAAGCTCCAGGAATACACAGGGCAAAGTGGAAGAGTAGTAAGCGATAAAGCAGTGAAAGACACTGATGGTGGGGGACAGGTTGGGCTTTGACCATCTAAAGGCTTTACCAAATCAAAAACCCCCTCAAATAAGTGCTTATTGTAAGTAAAAGTTACCTTGCTATGGAGACAAGCACGAAGCAAGGCCAGGAGCCCTGCCTTCTCCCACTTCCAATCGGACTGCTACCACTAGAGTTCTGCATGGAAATTCTGCAGCAGCCTCCTCTACCGAGCCATGCTCAAGCAAGTGTGGGCTTTATTTTGCAGGCAATGGGGAGCCAGTGAGGACAACATACTCACCATGTTTACATTGCCATCTGTACATCTGCCCTTGGTGATCAGCTTCACCTAGAATTCCATCCCCCTTTTGAGCTAATCCTTATCCCGAGGCCCCAAACACCCCCACCCACAATTTATTCTCTGTAAAGATTATCTTAATTTACAACATGCGTGATGCCTAACTTGCTTCTTACACAATAACTAGTGCTAATTATAAAGAATACATAATACTAGACTATCAGCTCCTTGAGAAGAGCAGTGCGGGCCCCCTAGTACTGGACACAAAGCCTGGTGCTCAAGTATTCACTGGATGACTTACAGGTGCCATTAGTAAGGTTCATCATCAAACTAAGAGTACTTGGCAAAATGTTTGCATGTAAACAAATCACACATGTAGAACTTTGCAAATAATCAAATGAACAGAGTAAGAGTACAAATATTCTCCCCTTCAAATCTCCAAATCGTGTAACAGCTTTATTAAGATATAATTTATATACCACACAATTCACCCATTTCAAGTGTCCAATTCAGTATGTCCTGGTGTAAGCACAGGATTGTGCAACAATCATTAGAATACTTCTTCCCCCAAAAAGGGGGGGGGTCTCAGTCACTACCCACGCTATAACCCCTCTCCAGTCCCTGGCAACTACTACCCTACTTTCTGTCTCTTTATATTTACCTATTCTATATATTTCATGTAAATAGAATCACATGTGTGGTTTTTTGTGTCTGGCTTCTTTCACTTAGCATAATGTTTTCAAGGCTCATCCATGTTGCAATATATATACCAGTACTGCATTCCTTTTTATTGCCAAGTAATATTCCACTGTACAGGATCTACCACATCTTATTTATCCATTCATCAGTTGAGGAGTATTTGCATTGGTCCTATCTTTTTTTTTTTTTTTTTTTTTTTTTTTTGGCTATTCTGAATAGTGCTGCTATGGATGTCTGTGGACAAACTTTTGGAAGGCTGTGTTTTCAATTCTCTTGCATGTATACTGGGTCAAATGGCAGCCCTAGGTTTCACATTCTGAGGAACTAGACCAGCAGCGTATGAGGGTTCCAATCTCTCCACATCCCCATCAGCATTTGTTACTGTTTTATCTTAGCCATTTTAGTGGGTATGAAGTGGTATCTCACTGTAGTTTTAATTGCATTCTCCTAATGACTAATGATGTTGAGTCTCTTTTCATGTGCTCACTATTTGTATATCTTCTTTGGAGAGATGTCCATTCAAGTCCTTTACCCAATTTTAAATTGGGTTACTGTCTATGTATTGTTGAGGTGTAAGAGTTCTTTATATGTTCTGGATACAAGTCCCTTACCAGATACAGGATTTGCACAAATGTTCTTCCATTCTGTGGATTGCCCTTTCATTCAAACCTATTATAACCATTATCTATTCTATGGCCTTCAGACTTCAGAACAAAAGACCCTTACACAAAATCTGACCCTTATTCTTACCTCTTTTACAAGGCACGCAAATTTTATAACAAATGCTCTTCTAAAAGCCATTATCTTTCCATCCTATTTCCTTTTTTTCTTTTTAAGATTTTATTTATTTATTTGAGAAAGAGAGCAGGAGTGAAGGGGAAAGGCAGAAAGAGAGGGAGAGGAAGAAGCAGATTCCCTACTGTGCATGGAGCCCGATGCAGGGCTTGATCCCAGGACCCTGAGGTCATGACCTGAACAGAAGGCAGATGCTTAACCAACTGAGCCACCCAGGCACCCCTCTACTGTTTTCCTTTTTTTTTTTTTTTTAAGATTTTATTTATTTATTTGACACAGAGAGAGATTACAAGTAGGCAGAGAGGCAGGCAGAGAGAGAGAGAGAGAAAGGAGGAAGCAGGCTCCCCGCCAAGCAGAGACCCTGATGCGGAGCTCCATCCCAGGACCCTGAGATCATGACCTGAGCTGAAGGCAGAGGCTTAACCCACTGAGCCACCCAAGTGCCCCTACCCTGTTTCCTGATAAGCCAATCTATGCTGAACGACAAGGACCCAGTTATTACTAAATACCCACTACGTCCACCTGGGTAGCAAACTCCAAGAAAATAATTAACAGTGATGTTCACCAAAAGACATTCTGCCATTTTAGAAATTCAATCCATCCTCCCAAAGCCTTGTTTTAATGGTTTTACAAAATAAAGAAATATAATGTCATGCTATTAATAGATTGCAGAACCTACATGCGTCTTGACAACCTATTTTCTTTAAAACCACGTTGACAATGATTGTTAAAACTTCTCCCATGCTAGAACGCTCTTAAATTGTTTTAGCCTTGACAGAAGGTCAACGGGAATTAGACTAATGAAGAAATAAAACAAAACTGAAACATTTTAATTTGGGAACCACTAGACTATATTAAACTTTTGGCAAATAAAATGGATGAGTGGTTGCAACCACTGACATTCACATTTCACTATGAGTTCTCCGGGGTCCACATTCTCTCTGTGCCATTAACCTTTAGGGTCTAGCTCTTTGTCAATCTCACTTCAACCATGCTTTTTTCAGGATTACAGAATCAGTAATCCACAGCATGTTATGGCACAGACCCAGTCAAATCATAGAGACAGATGTGAGCGCATGTAATTGAGAAGCTTCCATCTGTTGCACTGAAAACTGAGGACTGAGACTCTCGCAGTTTCTTTCTTATACTCACTCAGGGGTATTCAGGCTTTGGATGGCCCATTTACTTAAGCACTCAGTAGTTTAGCAAATTTCTTAAACGGCTGAAGTTTCAATCATTCTTGCCAAAGGTGGATGGACATTTATTGAAGATGCTCACATTAGACCCATTATGGATCCCAAATGTGACTGAAAGCACAGAGGTGATAATCCCAGATGGAGAAAGTGACATCACCTCATATATATCCAAATCCTAGCTTCCACATCAACCCACACATAATCAAGTCTCCTCACTGAGACAGCAGATTATCTACTGGGATAATATCAAGGCACTGGAGATTTGCTGGAAGGAAAAGAAGAAAGAATCCACAAGCAGCAGCAGTAAAGGTTTTTGTTTTAGCAAAGAGTTAAAAATAGGTGTTGTATACAAAAGAGAAATTGCATTTTTTTAATATCAGGATTTTCTGTAAGTTGCTAATGAATATTTCTATGAGTACTCAGATGAAGCTGACTCTATGTGACAAACACTATTACTGAAAATTTGGGAATAAATTAACTTTTGCTTAAGTACAATCTTGATCTACTGAGCTCCTATTAGGAGCAAAAATGGTTCTCAGTTTATCCATCCATGGAAATTCTCCTTATTGTTTCACATGCAGTTCCTCCTATTCTTCATTTAGTACAGGGCTTTTAGAACTGCAGTCCCTGGACCACCTGCATGAGAATCACTGGAGACGCTTATTTAAAATGCAGGGGTGCCTGGGTGGCTACGTCATTTGAGCATCTGACTCTTGGTTTCAGCTCAGGTGGTTTCAGCTCATGGGTGGATTGTGAGATGAGTCCCGAGTCAGGTTCCATGCTCAGTGGGGAATCTGCTTGAAGATTCTCTACCTCTGTCCTTCCCCCCACCCAGTCACGCATATGCACTCTCTCTCAAATAAATAAATCTTAAATAAATAAATAAATAAAATGCATATTCCTAGGCCTGGCCCCAGTCCTAATGTGAAAGTGGTCCAGGGACCCTAAAAATATATAAGTTCAGCATGCTCCCTGGGGGGGGTTCCCTGCATTTTGCTTGAATCTTCTCTTGGGTCCCTTTCACTCTCAAAACTGATCAACAGTATAATTAAGCAATACTATGGTCAACGGAACATTTCCAACTGCCTAAGGGATGTTGCAGCAGGGGCTGGTGGAAGGGAAAACTGATGACTCCGAGTACCTGAATGCTCACGCATCCAGTCAGGAAATGTCTGAAGAACTGGGGTTTGGAGAATAGAGTTCAGGCTCTCTCCATTACCACCAGTCAAAAGTAACAAGTAAAATAGCTAAACATAGCCTTCAGGAGAGCTCACCTCTGTTTTCAAACAGACATATTTCTCTCATTGTTTTTAATGTTCACTTCTTCAGATGTTAGAATGTTTAAGTTAAATGGCCCTCACTGGTGTCTCAGTTGCCTTATATGTAAAATGGGCGTACCAACCATCTGCTGCCTTACTCTCTCCTTAATGTGTATACTGCCATATACTTCCTATATGTCTTTTGCATGACAAAATAACTCATCCCCACAAAAGCTTTGAATTATGCAATAAAAGCTTCGAGATAGTCAATAAAAGCCATATAGATTCTACGATTACCAATCTGTAAATCTCTCAAAGCCTAGAAAAACAAAAGGGGCAGGAAAGGAAGCACAGAGAAACTTCTACTTTAACCCCAGAAACTAGCCTTAACTTGCTCACTTGCTCAGCAAGAAATTGTTCACCTTCTCCCAACTACCTCCTCATGATCAAACTGAGGCCAGCTACAAAAGCACCGTGATCACTCTCTGAGAGTACGACCTGCTCGGCACAACTGGTTGGTCAGTGGAGGGAGAGATCAAAATTCTCTGGTGGATCTGCCTTGTAAAAATATCTCACTTCATTCTGTAAATGCTTATGGCATAAGAAATAAAGTAAAAATAATTAAGCAATAAATAATAATTTAGGGGGGAAAAGCACATGGCTGACTTCTACAGGTTTCTCTCTTCAAAACTTAAGTACCAGAGGCTTTTCCTTTTGTCCCAGATTGTTTTCCAAATGCGACTTCCTGACAGAAGGGGTCACTCAGGAGAGCTGCAGGTTGCCATGTGTGTCCGATCATTCATCTGGGATGGTATATTTCCTTTAAATCCTACAAGCAGGCCTTCTAAGTAGGATTGCTAGCATTTGGCAGTCTATCTTATCTGACCCCAAGACAACTGAGAACAAAATTACAGAACACCTAGTTTATAACCCATCATGGTTTAGGTTGAATGACATTTGGGTCTGAAGTCTTCAAAGTACAGTCTTGAAAATGTCAAAGACCATCTAACCATCTATAGCCATACAGATAGAGATATGGATGCAGATATATATATTTAAATTTATACATAATGTGTTTATAATTTATATAAATTTCTAAGTACAGATATGTATCTATAAATATCCATGTGAAGTTACAGATCTGAAATAAAAAAGCCAACTTCACTGTCATACACACACACATATGTATATATAAAATTTCATACATAAACACAAACATAAACACAAAATCACATCTGAAGTGTAAATTACTCCAGAGCAATTCACAAACAGCTATTCCTGCTCTGTGCAACATATAAATAGGGGAGCAAAGCCAAATGGAGTAAAAACAAAGCCAGAGATTGTCAGTCTTCCTGTAAGCAGAAATTATCACTCGGATACTCAAAATAAACCATGCTATTGCACTAAAGAAGTTATAACCCTGGGCTGGAACCATGACATCTTGCTGGGGTTCATGTACTAATCACCAAACAAAATGGCCTGTTTTCTCTCGCTTTTTCACAGCGGAATAAGAGTGAAGAAGGCATTGGAGTCAGTAGACTGTTCAGCCCAAGCTTCACCCAGGAGCTATTACTACTGATTTTGTTTGTTTGTTTTGTTTTTTACAGACTTATTTATTTGAGAGGAGAGAGAAAAAGAGAGAGCGCACGAGCAGGGGAAGGGGCAGAGGGAGAGGATACCCAAGCTGACTCCCGCTAAGCTTGATCCCACAAGTCATGACATCAGGACCTGAGCTAAATCCAACAGTTGGATGCTCAATCGACTGAGCCAGCCAGGCATTCCCCTGTTACTGCTTCTTAAAAAATACTTATTTATATTTAAAATAAAATAAATAAAATAAAAATATTTATTTGGATAAATAAAATGCGGTATACCCATACAAGGGACTGTATTCAGCAATCAAAAGGAATGGAGTACTGATACATGCTCCAAGACAAGCAAACCTTTCATCATGCTAAGTGAAAAAAGCCAGTTACAAAAGCCCATAAACTATATGATTCCATTTATATGAAATGTTCAAAATAAGGAGATCCATGAAGACAAAAAGCAGACTTGGGGTTACCAGGGCAGGGTAAGGGAGGGATGGAGAGTGACTACTAATAGGTACAAGGTTTCTTTGGAAGGTAATGAAAATATTCTCAACTTAGATCATGGTGATGGTTGCCCAACTGTGAATATACTAAAACCGCTGGGTTGTAACACTTTACAGGGGTGAATTTTGTGGTATGTGAACTGCATGTCAGAGAAGCTGTTTAAAAATACTAAGTTTTAAAATAACTATCGTATTTAAAAAAAACTATAGCAGAAACAGAACCAACAATGAGGCTAGTAAATATGGCAGCTCTGTATCTTTCCAAGATTCTCAGTGAGCCCTGGGCATTATAAGAATTAGTTAACCAGCTGTCACAGCTGCAGTGGTAACTAAAATGAGGTAAATCAAACATGGCAGGGAAATTCTGAATACACACACACACACACACACACACACACAATGTGCAAAGAAAGAAAAAGCCCTACAACACATACGACACAAAATCAAAGCAACAGGAGCGCCCATATGGGTGGATGAGTGTTTAAGTGTCAATCATGTTACCAGAGGTTCTCTAGTTCCCCTCTTGTTAATTAAAAGATAAGCCCCGGGAAAGGCAAGAACTTCGAAGTTTTGTTTCTTCACGACACGTAAAATCCAGCATAGCTGGAGATTTCATAACCTTAACAAGGCAGTAATGAGTATTTTAAGGTGCCATGCATATTTCCCAGGCTGTGCTCTACATACCACTGTGATAGCTATGAGCTGCGATCATCCCACCTCTTTAATGGGAATGCAAGACTCATTCCACAGAAAATCACTTACAGACAAACTAAATGGCATTCCCATCTTCCACAAAGTGAAGTGAAAAACAGGCTGTGAGAAGGTCACAAACAGCCACTGTACTGTGTGACATACAAATCAGTGAGCAAAGCAGAACACCATAAAGAAAGACAAAGCCAGAGATTGTCAGTCTACCCAACAGACCCAACTGTTATTTGATAACAATCAAATTATCTCAGCCATCTAATATAAGGGCTCTATGGTCTTGAATTATCACATTTATTTAGTGCCTGCCATGGTCACAAACAATGAGAAATGCTACTAGCAGAAGGATACAACAAAGACTGGGTTCTCCATGCCCTCAAGTAACTTGCACTTTAGATGTGATGATTTCCTATCTAGATGGCAGTGAAAGTGAATTTATAAGTTTTTGTTAAACACTCACCTGGGTCTTGTCATTTTCGAAGTAACCATTCTAGAATGATGTGAACCTACTTATTCCAAAGAAAACTGTCACTGATTAAAAGGTATTTTCCAACTCTACTTGTGGAACCGGCTTTAGAATAACAGAGAAAAAATAGTTCATCATTTTACAGGCATCCCTACAAAGAACTGTGCCTGGCAAACAGTACTCTACAGGTGTCTAATATATATGTAACATAAGATATAGAATACTTATACATATATATATATATATACATGTATATACAATGTATATAGAATCACTAGCCACCATATAAAATAGTAAAAGAATGTACCTCAGACCTTGAAGGCAACTTCTAAAAAGAACCAACAATGTTCTGAGAATGAGATCACCACGTTAGGTTAAATGTGTAATTTTCCAAGGTAATTATTTTGAAGACAAGTCTGAACACCTTACTTATACGGATATATAAGTTGTTACATTTGTTTGCTTTTAATGTCACACTCTATTTACATTAAAGATAATAACATACAAGGTGATATAACTGCCAAATGAATATTACAGGCTATAAACCCTACAGAAATTCACAAGAGGGGGATATAAACATCGTCATACATGAAAGAAGACGAGGCATCTCCTTAGGCATTGAGGACTTAAAAAGTTACACACAGTACAATTCCTGCCTATAAAAAGTTTCAGATAAAGTTTCTCAGAGGGAGGTTGAGTTACACCCTGAAGGGTATATAGAATTCATGTAGCTGTAAAGAAGCAAGAAGGGCATTCCAAATTGGGAAATTAAAAGAACCTACTGGAGGGAATGGTTTTGCAAACCAGAAAAGAAATCAAACTGGGGCGAGGAGAGCTTAATCCCTGAGCTTTAACAGGCCAGTGGTTGGATGAATCATTACCAAATACAAAATAAAGCAAAGCAACACTATACTAAAGGAAAGTGTTCCCAAAAAAGAGTCCTCTGTGCCACGTTGGTGTTTGTTCACGTCCCTCAATCTGGCTGCCTGCTCGTTTCCACGGGTTGGATTTACCCATTTGGAAAAACAACCCCTCCTTTGACAATACCAAAATCACTACCTCTGCCTGAAATTGGACAAGGAAGACACAGATTCCAGCCTCTTAGACAATCAACCCATCGAAAGCAAAGAATACATCTTTTCACACAAAATGCCAAACAGCAGTGTCATACCAAGTATTCCCACAAGTAATGCACTTCAAGTTAACAATGAAAAACACGTTAATATTGTCCACAGACCTCCAGCATAGCTAAAATTTATAAAACCAGCTATACAAAGTATTGGTGAGGACGGAGAGTTCCTGGAACACTTACACAACACTGGTAGAAGAGAATGGTAGAACCACTTTGGAAAACAGATGAGAGTTTCTTTAAAAAAAAGTTAAACATACCAACGACCCAGCAGGTCCACACGTTTGTATCCAAAGAAAGGAGTGCATTTGTCCACAAAAAGGCTTGTACAAAAATGTTCAGAGGTTGTGCCACAAAGTGAATGAATTTAAGAGCTATACTCCTAAAAATGGTTAAGATAATAAATTTTAGTGTATGTATATTTTGACACAAAAAATGTTTAGAGCAATTTTATTCATAATAGTTAAAAACTGGAAACAACACAAATGTCCATCAACCTTAGAATAGATAGGCAGATTGTGACATATCCTTACAATGGACTAGAGCACAGCAATACAAAAGAACAAATCACTGATCCATACAACATGGATGAATCTCAAAAATATTGACCAGAAAAAGGTGAAATCAAATGATTCTATTTATATGAAGCTCAAGAGTAGACAAAACTAATCTATGACTACAGAAGTCAAAATAGTGGTTATTTCTGGGGGATGTGTATGGCCTACCCAAGGAAGCATGAAGGAATACTCTGGGGTGATGGAAATGTTCTGTATCTTGATCTGGGTTGTTCTTACAAAAGGTATAAACACAGGGAAAAATCACTATAAGCCATACCCTTAAGATTTCGCCATCATCAATTATGTCTTAATAAAAACAAAGGAAGAAAAACAAAAATCAAACAGGTAGAACACCCCAGTAGTCCATTATCCATATGAAGCCCAAGGTTTGCATTTTATCCAGTCCTCTCCAAATACTCTTATCAGAAAATAAGAGCTCACAATAAAATCTCTCCCTGAGGTATTGTACAATCTATTCTATTCAGGGTAGTAACTTTAAAGGTCTGACCAGAGTACTTTAAGAAGAACACATAAATTGATTTCCTAAGCCTCTTTAAAACTCACTGATTTTCCTTTTTTTTTTTTTTTTTAGAAAGAGGGAGAGAGAGGACGGGGAGTGAAAAAGGGAAGGGGAGAGAGAGAATCTTAAGCAGGTTCCACACTCAGCATGATGTGGGGCTCGATCTCATGACCTTGAGATTATGACCTGAGCCAAAATCAAGAGTCAGACGCTTAACCAACTGAGCCCCCCACCAACTGAGCCACCTCAGGTGCCCCAACATTCACTGACTTTTTTTTTTATTCTAAATATATTCTACTCTTTCTAGAACCTGAACAAATCATTTGACATTTTTTTATTAAAAAAAAAAAAAAAAAGAGGGGCACCTGGGTGGCTCAGTCGTTAAGCATCTGCCTTCGGCTCAGGTCATGATCCCAGGGTCCTGGGATCGAGCCCCGCATCCGGCTCCCTACTTGGCAGAAAGCCTGCTTCTCCCTCTCCCACTCCCCCTGCTTGTGGTCCCTCTCTTTCTGTGTCTCTCTCTGTCAAATAAATAAGTAAAATTAAAAAAAAAAAAAAAGTAAAAGATCTGACTTCTCATAGTCCAAAGGATATTTTCTAAAAGTTTCTTTGATATACTTTAAATCCTTCATAACACCATGAGGGAAATAAATCATCCACTCAAATCTCTACTTTGAAGCTTAAAAATAAAAGCAGTCACTTTTTAAGTATGGATACAACTATTCTAAACAGTAAATCAGCTAACAGACGTCAACCTGTTAATAATGACACTTCGTAATCTATAATTATCTTCTTTATTTATGTACCTGTTCACAGTCCATCTCCCCTGCTAGAATATAGGCTCCAAAAATCCACGGATACTGCTGTTTGTTTTGTTAACAGCTATGTCCCCAGCACATAAACAAGTGCCTGGCACACAATAGGTATTAAATATTTTCCCATAAACATTCAGGTAGTTAATAGACCATCCAGAGTGCAGTAATTAGAAAACAAGAACAGGGGCAAGCATTTATAACCAACTAGTCCACTTGCGAAGTTTCTCTACAGACAGCCTTAAACAGTTTTCCTTCTCCCACTCTCCTTTGCCAGCTGCCATTCTTTCCTCTAAGAAAGATATTCTAAGAGTTAACAAACTTTCTTGTGTTACCAAATCACTGACTATCCCTGGGTTAATCACACAATTTCAATGTTTCTTTCTTTAACAAAAAGACCCTGGAGTACATACATACCTAAGCAGACACCATGATGCTTGGTGCTAAGAACAAAGAGATGAAAGACAAAGTCCTGGCCCTCCCAGAGTTTACAGAAAGGCAGACAGAGGAGTACATTAACACGGTGAAATACATTCTCTGACAAAAGCATGCGTGGCGTGCCATGAAACTAAAAACACAACACCTAATTCAGCTAAAAAGGCAGGGGTGAGGAGTCACTTTCAAGAAGTCTCTGCACTTGAGGGACTAACAGAAGTCAAGAGAAAGGGCAGGGGGTGCGGATTTTAGGGAGAGGCAATGGTTCACTCAAATACAGCTGACCCCTTGAACAACATGGGTGTGAAATGCTCAGGTCCCCTTGCATACAGTTTTCTTCCAGTAAATATGGTACAGTACTGTAAATGTACTTCCTCTTCCTTACGATTTTCTTATTAACATTTACTCTCCCCCAGCTGACTTTATTGTCAGAATACAGTATGTAATACACAGGATATACAAAACATACGAAAATCACTCTTTTTGTTATATTATCAGTAAGGCTTCCAGTCAACAGAAAGCTTTTAGCAGTTAAGTTTTTGGGAAATAAGTTATATGCATGTTTTCAAGTGCAAGGGTCGGGGGGGTGAAGGGAGGGGTGGATAGGCACCTCTAACCCTCACGTTGTCTGAGAGTCAACTGTAAACCGTAGTTTGATGTATCTGGGCTACAGGGTGTGGGCGAAGGAATAATGAAAGGGCTGGAACAGTAACTAAGGGATGGCACTCTGGTAATATTATGGATAAAGGCTTAGAAGAGAACAAGATTAGAGGCAGTGGTCAGCTGTGGGGTTATTTTAGGAATAAAGAAGAAAACTGATGGAGACCTAAGAGAAGAGTTCCTAGAACCTCTTCGACTTCTTATTCTGTTCTCTGTTCCCCGGTGACCATTCTTGCCCAGAGCTTCACTTATTCTTTCTCCCAAACAAGTATCACCAGTAATGGCCTCTTGTCTGAACTCTAGGCCCATATGTCCAATCCTATAATATTTAGCTCTTCTTCGAAATTTTAAAGATCCTTCAAACTCACCATATCTGAAACTAAACTCATCATCTCATCCCAGAACCCAGAATGCTCCCTGTGTTTCCCATCTCTGCAAATGGCAGCACCTTCCTTCCACTTCCTTCCACCTGGACAAGCTAGAAACCGAGGAGGCACTCTCCATGTCTTCTCTGTCTTCTCTCTCATCCCCTACTCCAGTCTCTCACCATGTCCTGTCAGTCTTCTCTCTAAGTATTTCTTAGTTCTCCTACTCCTCTCCTTTTCCATGACCACCACTACAATCTGGGTTACCACCATTTTCTTGCCTAAACCATTGCAGCACATTCACATTCTTTATTTCTACATTCTCTCCTTCTTTCCTTCCAATCTGTTCTCAAGCTGCAACCACAGTTTGTTTTTAATGTTTATCAGCCTGCCTCACTCTTTCATAACCTCCTACCAACACCAGGGGCTCCATAAAGCCCCTCACCAGCACCTCATTCCCAATGGAGTACATATTCAAGATGTATTTGAGCCAAGGGATATAAGAAGTTTAAGATTTGGGAAGGAGTCAATACCACATGGTATTAGGAGATTCAACTAGGTAAGGACTAAGAAGTGTCCACTGAGCTTTCCACTAGGATATCACTTAGTGGCTTCATCCAGAACAACTTCAAGTGGAGCTGTGGGAGCAGAAATGAGATGATATGAGATGACAGTGGATTGAGGAGAGACTGGGCAGAAGGGAGGTAGAAACAGGTTGACCACATCCTTCCAAAAACTTGGATGGCAAAGAAAAGAGTCTAATAGCTACAGCAGGGGTGGGAGGCAGGGGAGTGGGTAAAATGTAGGGATGTGTTTGGTTTTGTTTTAAAGTTGGGAAAGACTTATATGCATAAGCACATGATAAAGAGAAAGAACCAGGAGAGGAAGAAGGGGAAATCAGAAACAGATCATAGATAAGTCCCTGAGGCCAGAAGGGCTGGGATCCATGAGCACCAATAGAAGAATTAGCCTTTCAGTGAGGCTAATGGAAGAGGAAGAAGGATGGAGGTGGATTCAGAAGAGTTTGCAGGTGAAAACACAAGAAGATGTGGTGGTTCTTCTATTTTCTCCTTAAAGGATACACAAGGATTCTTTCAGTTTTATAAGAAGGCACTCTCCCGATCTGTGTTGGACAAAATACAGAACCAAGTACAGGGTGTATGTGTATCACATTTATTGCTGGACACCAAGAGCAATGTTTGATGTCTGCTGTTGGTTCTAGAACTCTATTCCACCTCCTTCCTCCCAACATCAGCCATCTTTCACGGGTATAAAGCGCCTCAGAGAAAAAGGGCTCCCATTGTGGTCTCTAGAAACTAGTGGTAATTGTTCCCAATTTTGAATTCAGTACAGCAGTGCTAGAAAACTTTTTATAGGTTTTATCCTGAGAATGACTACTATTTTCCATCTCTTTTGCCCTCTGCTCAACAGAACTCAGAGCTGATACAGCTGCTATTGCATATTCCTTTAAGAAAGCTACTCGAAGCCCTCTCATGGGTGATTTTAAGCACTGGCAAAGAGGTCATAACTTTTCAGCAGAGAAACAAAACAAGAGCTTTCTGTGGGGTCAGCCAACAGTTTATCAGTAGCTCATTAGAAAAAAATAATCATTTAAAAGGACACACAGGGCGCCTGGGTGGCTCAGTGGGTTAAAGCCTCTGCTTTCGGCTCAGGTCAGTGTCCTGGGATCGAGGCCCCACATCGGGCTCTCTGCTCAGCAGGGAGCCTGCTTCCTCCTCTCTCTGCCTGCCTCTCTGCCTACTCGTAATCTCTCTCTGTCAAATAAATAAATAAAATCTTTAAAAAATAAAAAATAAATAAAAGGACACACATAGTAAGAATGGGAGAAAATGGGTACAGGAAAGAGCTGCCGACATTAAAATAAAATTTTAAATTAATCCCTTGCCACTCTAATAGTGCTGCCACATAATGGAAGACGCATTTATTTTCGAAGGGGAAAAAAATGTCCAGAAATTTGCACTCATCACTCCCTCAACTGTTATCAGGGAAGAAGCAGAGGCTCACTCTGTCCAGCTGGATTTGGGGTAGTGTAAACAACTTTGCTAAATTGCTTGGCAGAATGCATCTGCAACAAATCATTAAATTCTGGAATTCACTCTATTAAAATCGAATCATTAGCCAAAAACAATTAACAGGCAACTATTTTCATGCAAAACAGATATAAAATAAAAATCAAGAGCAATGCATATGGATGATTCTTTTTCATTCATAATCTTAGATGGTGCATAATGCAGATGATTGTTTCAAATCTTTGTTGCCCTCAAACAGCCATCTCTCTACAATGTAGAGTATTGTTTGAATACTGGAACAACTTAAGCTTTTTCTGTGTATCTAAAAGTCCCTGGATTAACATCCAAAGAAATCTGGCACTGTAACAAAGTTGACTTGTAACAAGTCTCAGCCTTTAAGCAAATTGCTTATTAATGCAGAACGAAAGTCGATGTTCGGATCCTAATTAAGCTATGTATCTCCTCAAGCGTCCCCCACTTTGCACTCTCCAAAACTGCAGAATTTCTCAGACATACAATTTCCCATTACGACCTGGATGGTAGAAGGCTTTCAACAGGTGAGGAAGACTGCGAACAAAACACTGGCTGAAAAAAAAGTTTGGACCAAAGCATCACCAGCTATGTTTAGTAGACAGTGAGCAGCAAGTGAATAAGGACGCTGGGGCGTCCACATATATTCCACAGCCAAGATTCCCTACATTTGAAGATAAGTTGGCTTCATATGGAAAGATAAGAATATCTCCACTATAAAAAAACCTCAAGCAAGACACAAAAGAGGACATAGAAAATAATTTCAATTAGATAGGGCTCAAAAAAAAAAAAAGGAAAAGAAAAAACAGACAAAACTAAGTTAAGTTGTTTAGAATTGCACATAGAGGTAGTAAAGATAGGAAGAAAAGACATGTTATAATTATGATGACCTCTTGGGGTGAGGAGGAATTTGACAAGGAGAGAATACTTGAAGGAGCTGATTTATTATTTCCTGACCTGGTGGTGATTATAAGGTTGCTCATTTTCAAACCACACATGTTTTATGCATGTTTATGTACATATGACATATTTCATAATAAAAAAATGTTGCGAGAGAGAGGGATGACCCAAGACTTAATACGTTCCAGCAAAGTACACACATTCCATATATGTTTAAGAGAATGGATACATTGGGTGGGAAAAGGACAGGACTGAGTTTTCTGTGATGACTTACTAAATGTATTTCAGTTTGTTATGTTTACAGACTTCTTTGTAAACAAACAAGTTATTAAGAGTTCAGAAAGATGATATAAATTAGCAACAAATTAAAGACAACTTTAAGAATAGGTTTTCTATTTAGGGTAAATAAACCTTTCAACTAGTACTAATTCACATTGTTAGGATTTAAACACATTCTGCATATAATACCCTGAAATTCTAACAATCCACAGTATTCTTTAAAAAAAGGCGGGGGGGGGAGTGCAGAAAAGAAGGCAAGATAACAAAGCAAACTGATGGAAATAATTCCTTAGAACTTAGCAAAACATGTAACATTTAGGAAGGCAAAGAAAGAACAAATGGAGAAAGTAAAATCATTTTCAGACTCTGATTTTAAAATTAAGTGTCCATGGTTGGGGTTTCTTTGAGGGGGGAGGAGATGGGAGGTGATAAATGAGTTCATTTAAGAAATAAAAGAGGGATGGGGCACCTCTTGATCTCAGGGTTGAGTTCAAGCCCCAACTTGGGTGTAGAGATTACTTAAAAGTAAAATCATGTGGGCGAGGGACTATTCTGTAGGACAAACTGATGTTGATGAGCCAGGCTAGAGAATACTTCTAATAAGCTCAATATGCAATACAGAGATACCACTTAATACAAACAGTCACTGAATAAACGTTCAAATACGGAGATAAAACAGATAGAGCCAGAAACAATCCCTGGTTAGCCTAGTTTTATATATGTGTATACATGCAGAAGTGCTAAGTCTGGATCTAATTTCTTCAGACAAAACCAAGTTTTCTGCAACATCCTCACAATTGAGCGGAACGAGGCTACATTGAGAGGTTTTGAATCTTCTCACATGCCGCAGGGGAATTTTTTTTTTATCTTATGGAGTGTTTAAAAAAATCTTTACAGCAACAAATCCCAACACCCTAAGAATAGAAGGCCATGCAGACAATAGGGAAGGAAAGGAGGAAGGAAGGAAGAGAAATCTGCCTCCCAAAACAAAGCCATGTGTAGGCTCCAAGAGATAAACAGCCAAGTAAAATAATCCTTCCAGAGGAGGGCAGAGAAACAAGGGAGGGGGCCTGGAAAGGAGGATATAATCACACCTTTCCTTCACAAACTGTAATTAGAAGAAATACAAACTGGCCAGATCTCTTGCAGGAGATCTCTTGGGCTCACCTGGGCATGTTTTACTAATCAAGCTCCTCTCAGCCTCCCCACCACCACCTCCCCTTCCTCTCCCCCACTTCCCCCACTACCCCCCTACTCCTCCCCCACCTCCCCTTCCCCCCCNTTCCAGAGGAGGGCAGAGAAACAAGGGAGGGGGCCTGGAAAGGAGGATATAATCACACCTTTCCTTCACAAACTGTAATTAGAAGAAATACAAACTGGCCAGATCTCTTGCAGGAGATCTCTTGGGCTCACCTGGGCATGTTTTACTAATCAAGCTCCTCTCAGCCTCCCCACCACCACCTCCCCTTCCTCTCCCCCACTTCCCCCACTACCCCCCTACTCCTCCCCCACCTCCCCTTCCTCCCCCCATCCCACTCCTCCCCTTCACCTCTCTCCTGTCCCTCTCCCTCTCCTCACTCCTGACCCTCTCCTGCAAATAAAATGCTAAAGTAAAATGAATTTCCACAGCAAAATAGTTGCAGATGTTCGACTTCAGAATACACCCCTGGATCAAGAGCTGGTCACTTGATACGCAGGGCTGAGGAACAGAGGCGGGTTCAAATGGCTCTGCTCTGTGGCCTTTTCACCTTAATAGTACCCAATGCTCTAAGTTTCCTGATGCCTCTGAACTCATTAGACAAAGAACACTAAACTGCTGCTGGTTAGACTGGCAGAAAACAAAAGAAATCCGTCACCCAACCTTGCTCCTAAGTCTGGCAAAGTCTCACTCAACAACTCGTCTGCATTTTCCTTTCAATTCCAGAAAATTAATGTAAGTGTAGCCTGTGATGAAATAAGTGATAATTATGTTCTAAAACAATGAGCAGCTCAAAATGTGAGGAACTTAGAATACTCCCCTCTTAAGCTTTCAGATGATCACAATATGCAATTTATTCTTACTTTCTCCCAATATAAATCACACTATTAAATTAAAAGGGGTGAATTCTTCTACCAAATTACACACTAATGGCTCTTAACCCATAATTAAAGTATCACTAACAGCAGCTTAAAGCCACAGCCAACCATGAGCACATTTATTAGGACCTATGTTTTCCGTACCACGTAATTATGTAAATATAACCGTCAGCCATCTTGAGAAAAATCAATGGTCTAACCAGTTCTCTGCTCCCTTGGGAAAACACTCTTTGCGAACTGGCATTACACAGGGCCTCCTCCTCTGCACAATCAGAAAAAAAGTAAAGCGAACCTAAGTGCCAGAGCAGATGGAGAACAAATTCCAACAAGGCTGGTTACCTCGAGTTCTCATTACTCTCTTGCCTGACTTCCCAACAGCCCAGGAACCTAGACCAGCAACTGGCTTCAGGGCAATGAGGACTCCAAGACAGGCTCACTGTGCACTGCAATCTCAGATGTGCCCCCCGCCCCCCGCCTTGCTGGGAGGGTCCCCAAGACCGAACACAGTCCCTATCATCGACGAGCTAATTAAGGAGACGACATAAAATGAATGTGGAGTGGCAGTAATGCTACAGAAAAATCAGAGACTAATGAAAACCACTCAGTCTTCACGAAAACTTATTTCTGCTACAAACTTTCTGAATAAACTTGAACAGACAATGAATGTACCTCTCTGGGTCTCGGTTTCCTTGGCAAAAAAAAAAAAAAAAAGCCAAATATCTAAGATATATCTAAGGCCCTGTACAGTTCTGCAATAATTAGATAATTAGAGAATACAAGATATATATAGATATAGAAATATATCTATATATATATATAAAATTATACAGTAGTAACTACACTGCTATCAGAGGATTTCATGGGTTTTGTTGAGTCAGCCACTTTCTGGGATCCAAATCAGGCACCGCAGCAGGAGTCCAGGATCCAGTGGTGACCAAGACAGAATGCCCTGCCTTCAGGAGGCTTTCAGTCTACAAGCAGAGTATTCTCAGGAGTTCACAGGGAAAAAATGAAGGCTGAGGTTGGCCTATGACCTTTTCATGGAGACAGAGGCAAAACTGGGATTTAAGTGGGTATAACTTGAATATTCAGTAGGGTCATAAATGATGTCCTGGTTAACTGTTGTGTTAATAAACCATAAGGTTTTTGAACAGACTCGTTAATACAAGCAGGGTTCTGCTAATTTGCTCATTACCAATGAAGGTAATTGGTTTCCAGAAATTAGCCAGACTGAAATTCTTTCTGCCCTCTGCCAATCTTCTCCTTCTTCTACCCAATGGGTCCCACCCCGAACCTATTAACAGTTAATTTTTTCCTTTATTTTCTTTTTAAATTATGCTTACAGACTGTATGGTGAAAGTCATGTGTCAGAGAGCAGTCACCAAGGAGTCCATATCTGAGCCATTTAGAGTTGCTCTAAATGTAAGACTTTAGGAAGGCCTTGCATGCTACAAGATAATTGGCTAAAAAAAGATCTATTTGTGTATATGTTGCCAGAGAGGCTGAAGAATGACAGTGTGGACACATGGTTTATTTTGCAGAGTAGAGCTGTGAACAATACAACTAGGGAATACAGTATAACTAACCTGGAGAATAAAAATAACCATCAACATCTTCATTGTTAAAACTAAAATTTCAGAAAATTAAACTGTCCCTTATTCTTAAGAGATGTAAAACCTGCCTGTGCCCTAAGAGAAATCAAATGCTGCCTATGAACTGTACATTCCATTTTCCAAATAACTTTCCTGGAATGCTGGTGAGCTGCTATGTTTAATATGAATACTTCCAAAGTATTGGATTTAAATGAACAGTAATAGTTCCAACTTTTCTTACTAAAAAAAAATTCTGAGATTTATGCCCATCCTCAAAAACACCCCTTTGAGTTCAGAGCAGATGTGAGCTGTGTTTATACTAAGAAAACCACCAGGGCATAAACAACCCACTAAAAACACCACTCAAGTTTTGCTGTGCTTTTCTTCATTTCCTGTGTATTTATTTTGGTGTTAAAATAATGTTAACTTTCGTAGTAAGGAAAAGAGCAGCAGATGTTTAAACCAAACAAGACTATAGCAAATCATCCTACATATCTACTCAACTTTCAAAATCAAAGTTTCTTCCCCAAATAAGAGGGAGACTGCAAGCAGACTACTCTCGAGTATATTACAGACTACAGAACAACAAATCAACCTGGATGAGCTTTCCATAAGCTTTCCTCACCACCCCGCAAGTGGAGACATAAAAAATTAATGTGGTATCAATTTCCTTGCAATCCGTCTATTCCTCTTAGGCTGATAATTACATTTTTGCTTTGTTTTGAAAATATCATATTACACAACGACAAAGACAAGCCAACAGATATTGCCTTAAAAGTTTGTGGTTTCTTGATCACTGAAAAAAGAAAAGTTTTTTAAAACTGCATTATGTTACATAAAGAAACAAGCTGATCACTTGCTGCCTCCACCATCCTGAAGAAGTCTGCCTTAAATTTTAAATGAGTGACTTCAGAAGCAAGATGATACTTAAAGCAGCAGCTTCAAAGAAAGCCATCCACCATAATTCTCATTAGGGAAACAAGCAGGAGTTAAAAATATATAAACCTTTAAAAAAAAAATCTTAAGTACGAGATCCTTATCCGGATGGAGTTAAATAAAAAAACAGTATGAATGAGATTTCATTTTTCTTGAAGGGGAAAGGGTAAGTCTTCAATTGATTAGGCAACAGGCCTGAAATTTTACATGCAAGTTTCTTCAGTGTTTTCTTTTTCAAAAGAAACGTTCAGTTCACTATTAAGAGAAAACATGGAAACTGCTCCTACTGAATTAGAAAGGAGATGTCTCCTCCTCGATTTGTATGTGGTTACAACAAAAAACACTCCTCCTGCCAAGCTGAATTCCCCCGGAGATGCCTCTCCGGCCACTCAAACCCAGGCCATTACCACTTTTTCAAACTGCACGTAGATAATGTTTCCAAAAGATTAAGAAATCACTTTTTCTCTTCTTACTACTAACAAGAGACAGTCTGAAATGCTACAAGGCAGTGGGGAAACACCTCATGGTTGTAGCAGGAGGTAATAAACAATAAGAATTCAGAGTAGGCTCCTTTCTTTCTTTCTTTCTTTCAATTTAGCTTTCTGGTTGGTGTGTTGTGCAATCACTTCCACAAGGGACCGGAGTGTGGAGGGAACATCCTTCAATGTCAGAACTCTCTCAGAGCTGTACAGGAAATGGGAAATCAGACAAAGAGCCAGCCTGTGCTTTGTGACATGGGTGCCCTTCCAGTCCCCCAAACTGAATAGAAAAATTCTTCCTTGTTTGGGACAATCGTTCCTGAAAACAAAAACTCACTGTAACTTTCTGTTCCCCTCTACGTGAAAATCCCAAGTCCTGCTTGGAATACAACATGAATACTGTAGATAGTCCATGTTTAAAATAAGTATCAAAGCAGGGGGGGAAAAAAACCCAACATGTTTAACTTTTCTTGGTCCTAGAAGTTCTTCCTCTAAAGAGAACACCAACAGAAATCAAAAATAATCATATTATCAAGAGTTAAAAATCTGAAGAGTTAATATGTTGCAAGCAAAAAGGAAACTTTTAACAGTTTATATTTCACTGCCTTCCCTCCCCCACTGTAACCCTGAAGGCTAAGATACAAACAACAAACTCTGTACTGAAAACAGGACCTAATCAACACTCGCCTTTCAAAGCACCCTGAAATCTCAAGAAAGAGAACAAAATACACAGAAGGCATTCAGAACCCTAAAGGAGGAGTGGCCTTGACAAAAGCAAGAGAAGAGCAATTTCTAGAACGGAACCTCTACCTTCGTAGCACAGAATGCCGATATTGTTGTTCATCTTGTCCAAGTACTGGTAGTTCAACAGGTCCATCTTCATAAATAGCATTTATTGGGCTCGCACAGAAAACCAGCTCTTTGCTTTCGCCCCAAAACAGTACGTTTCAAAAATTCAATTATTACTGAGTAGCTCCTGGCTCTTCTCACACTTCACAAAGACTGTGAGGCCCAGCCTCAGAGATCAAAACAAAGTATGTAAAAGTAAAAAAAAAAAAAGAAAGAAAGAAAGAAAGAAAGAAAAAAAAAATAACACGCACAAAAAATCAAACTCACACAAAAACCCTTCAAGGGCTTATCTGTAGGCGGTATATGTTTTGTATCCTCAGTCGAGCACTTAAAAACCGTTTCAGAAGTCTTTACGAGTGTTTCTTCAAAATAAAAAAGGAGTGAAAGAGCAAAACACGAAGCACATTTCCTAGGACAAAGCCACGCTCGCTTTCCTCACAGCCCGCTGCAAGTTAACTGTGCTGACATGCTGGCTATGCCTGGTATGACTCGTATGTAAACGAGCTTCCTCTTCCCAGCGGGAGGGAGCACGGAGCATGCTCACTGAATCCCTGGAGCTCTTCAAATGTCAGGGATATTTTCTGCACAAGATCAGCCTCTAAATGTATTAAGTGTTTGAAAGAAAGAGAAAGAGGAGGTGGAGAGTCTGTGCAGAGGGGCCGTGGCAGAGCTGCTCTCGACAGGAAACAGCCTTGCCACTGCAGAACCGTAGGAAGAGAAAGAAAACCCAGGAAGTTTCTTTTTCGGGAGCTGAGTAACAAGTAAAAAAATCCACCATGTTAGCAAACTTCCATAGAATTTAACTTTGGTGTATCTTCACTGTCAGGGTTCAGAAACCCACGCTGTTCTTTGCTGTGGTACATACACCACACATCTATGTAAGGTTTCTTTTCTCTTTCTTTTAAAAATTGTTTTAGAAGGTCCATTTATACTTGAACTGTGTATTCTAAATGTTGATGTTAATGTTACATATAACTTCTCTCATAATCTTCATGACAACTCACATGAACAGGGCAGAGATGGTATCATCTTTTTCATCTTTCTACAGCAGAGGGATTAAATGACTGGCCCAGGACCCCAAAATAATCAGTAGAACTACTTTCAGGGTATTTTCTTCCCCTAATAACTTTCAAAAAAAAAAACGAGGAGGGAAAAGATAGAAAAAAAGAGAAAACAGAGAAGTTTAAGCAAGTAAGATTGGCATATCCAAAACCAAATGCCTATTTGAAATGATGGGTGTGGGGGAGAATAAAATTATTTTCACTTTGCACGTGTGAAGCTGTTCCATCTACGTATTAGTGGCTAGTAGTATGCTACCGTGCTGTTCCTTTAAGAGCCTTAAACTGCATATCTCCAGTATGCAGCACAAGTAGGCACCAAAAAGCTATTTATTGGATGAGTAAATCACTGAATGTTCAGAGCCTTTAGCATATGAAGAGCACACCAGCAAACGGGGGCGGGGGGGGGGGATCATTCTATCTTTGCAAACTGTAGCTAGCTTTTCGCACCATAAATAGACTAATAATTCACCCCAGGAAGTGTTTGTATATCGGTATTATTGTATGCTATTGGGAGATTTAGAAACTATCAAAGAGTGTCATAGTGTAGACCAAGACCTGAAATTTGAATACTCTAAAGTAAGAGTTGAATAAATAATTTCAAGGGGTTAGATTTTTAAAATCCAGCAATAGTTGCACTTCGGATGTTAGACATTCATGGCAAGTTGTTCTAATCATATCTTACTAGGAGATTAATACAACGCCCAATTAATACAAACACCACCATCACTGGGGAGCTGCAGGTGAAGCAGGCAACAGAAAATCAAGATTTCATGAAAGCTTTAATTTATAAGGGTATTCTTTAACACTAGGGTACATTTTCTAGACACTGAATAAGCTATACTGAAAGATATATAGGCCATCAATTATAATTAAAATAATGGTATTTGGCAGGGAGGGTCAGAAGAAGCTCTAATAGTATCTATGATACACTAGATTATTGCATTTCAAGCAATCTTAGTATCTTTAAGCACCACATTCAAATTCAAAGGATGGTTTTAGCGTACAACTACTGTGCTGTTCTTTGACAGAAGGTCTCAATCAGAAAACATGATGAGTCATTAGCGTGCCCCCTATGGGAGAAAGTTGGCTGCACATTAGAGTCAATGTGAACTTTTAAAAAATCCTGACGCTAAAGTGGCATCAAACTAATCTGAGGAGGTGGGACCTAGGATCAGTATCATTTTCAAAGAGTCCGAGGTGTTTCTAAAACGCAGTCAAGGTTGAAAACCACTGTTTTTAATCTAAGAGGAAAAGAAAATTAGCTCCCTTAAGATACCTCATTTTACTCCCCACTTAAAACCATTTCTGAGAAATCTACGTTTCATCACTGCTCTGCCTTCCCAAATTCACTTGGGACTATTCCATGTTTCTTTTTCCAGCCTCTTAGCTTGGGTTAGAAACATGGGCATGTAAGTGGACAATGCTACCTTGTAGTAAATCTAAGCTCGCGAATACCTGTTTTGTATTTTTGGTTGGAGTCAGTTTTTCTAGGTGAACATATTTTTTGATCCATTTATGTGTGTATGTCAAGAAATAAAAGAATCATACACCAAGAAAAAAAAAGATACCTCATTTTATACACTATTTTGAGGAGGAGAGCTTTCTATTTTAAAATATAGTGATTTAGGTGCGCCTGGGTGGCTCAGTCAGTTAAGCATCTGCCTTCGCCTCAGATCACGATCCCAGGGTCCTGGGATCCAGCCTGGGTCAGACTCCCTGCTCAGCGGGAAGCCTGCTTCTCTGTTTGTGCCTCACCTTGCTGGTGCTCTCTCTCTTTCTCCTCCCAAGTAAATAAATAAAATCTTTAAAATAAATAAATAAAACATAGTGATTTCGCTAGATTCATACTATACAGTTGTCAAGGTATGAGGACTTCGTAACTTCCCCTAAATGATGCTGTGTCACTTGAATGTGGTTCTCAGCCTCTGAGTGACAATTATCTGTGTGGACAGTCCCACAGGCATACTCTGACTTGCACTTACAACCCTCTGTGGCAAAATTCCCAGCCCCAGGCATACCTTTCCCACTCATCTGGGAAGCAAGTGTAGTGCTACTCACAAGGGGTCGATGAATGGGTTCTAGAACTGGTTGCTACTATCCATAAGAGATACAGAAATGGAGAGTGAACATTTCAAAACTTTTATAGCAGCCTGACAGAGCAATTTAATGTCTCTTAAATCTTAATTTTATTTTTTCATATTTCTTGTTACTGAGTTTTGTTGCATTTTACAAAGTATCAATCTACAACAAAAGCTGGCAGGAAAAAAAAAATAAAACAACACAAAAAACCTGGATCCTCCCCCACCACCACCACCGCCACCCCCCCACCGCCCTGTCCTCCCCAGGCAGTCTGAGTAGCCCCGTGCTGGTGGCTGGCTAGTTACAAAGGCAGACTGCAGTACAGTGAACTCCTCCCATGCCCAGGCCTTCCACCCCAGCTCCTCCCAAGTCTTCCACATCATGCTTCAAGCACACCGAATCACATACTTTAACACCACATTATTTGACTCCTCAGTGCATATGTTCTCTCTTCATGCAAGACTTTTCCAGCCTGTCTACTTGGCAAACACCCATTCTGCCCTCAAGACTTGGCATACGCCTCTCCTGTCCTGTGGGACCCCCATCCTTCCACCTCCTTGCTCCCTGCTCTTCACTATCATGTTTCCAGATACACACTTCAATCGTAAATGCATCTAGACTTCAAGAGCAAGGACTATGGACTCCTCACTTCTTCAAGGTCAGTCTGGCAGAAGCCTGGTACATGGTAGGCCATCAGTGAAGATTTATTGGATAAAATCAGTAAGATTAAAACACCTCACAGGGCGAGCGCCTGTGTGGCTCAGTCCGTTAAGTGGTTGCCTTTGGCTCAGGTCATGATCCCAGGATCCTGGGATTGTCCTTCATCAGGATCCTTGCTCAGTGGGGAGTCTAGTTCTCCCTCTGCCCCTCACCCTGCTCGTGCTTTCTCTAGCTCTCTCTCAAATCAATAAAATCTTTTTTAAAAAAGGGAAAAGAAATATATTTTAAAAATTAAGTAATTCTGCATCTGCCAGATTAATAACAACAACAACAAAGACTTTTCAACCTTATTTATGTGCTGGTGAGGTGAGATCCTAGTAGAATCTGTGTTCACCACTAGCGAAGTGTAAGCAGATAATCCCTTTTTACAAAGCAGTCTGACATTCATATCAAGCTATCTTTAGTGTTGAAATGTACATATTGGGGGGGGTTGAATGTTTGTATTCCCTTCCTTGCACTAGACTCTACTTCTAGAACTCTATCTTAAGGAAATGCTAAATTTGATCAAAGCATTACATAAAGATACTTACTTACCATCCTTTTATTTATAATGCTGAAAATTTGAAAACCCAAAGCCAAAAAGACTACATTAAAACTACAGTATATTGGGGCTCCTGGGTGGCTCAGTTGGTTAAGCGTCTGGCTCTTGATTTCAGCTCAGGTCATTATCTCAAGGTTCTGAGATGGAGGCCCATGTTGGGCTCCATGCAGAGCATGAAACCTGCTCAAGATTCTCTCTCTCCCTCTCCCCCCGCCCCCCGACTCAGCTCTGTCACTCTGTAAAAAATAACAACAACAAAAACCTGTGGTATATTAATGACAGAATATTATGCAGCTATTATTTTTTTAAAAGATTTTATTTATTTATTTGACAGAGTGAGAGAGATCACAAGTAGGCTGAGAGGCAGGCAGAGAGAGAGAAGGAAGCAAGCTCCCTGCTGAGCAGGGAGCCCGATGCGGGCCTCGATCCCAGGACCCTGAGATCATGACCTGAGCTGAAGGCAGAGGCTTTAACCCACTGAGCCACCCAGGTGCCCTTATGCAGCTATTATAATTCCCTCAAAAATATTATGACATGAGGAAAGGCTATACTATGATCTGTATGATAACAGTACTACATATGTTAACTGAATACAATCAAAATAGGATGTAAAAGTAATATGTATACAATATACCAATTCTGCTTCTATATTAATGAGACATACACAATATATAGGAAAAAAGAATACACATGTATTAAAAAGACTATAAAATTACCAAAACGACTATCTTTTGCCTATCTTTGAGTGGTGGGCATTTTGACATTTTTCTGTATTTCTAATTAACCTACAATTATATGTATATTCCATATATAATCAGGGGGAAGGTGAAGAAGGCTCCCCACTTACTTTTAAAAAGCAGGCGCATAACAAGAAAACAGGCCCTGGTGAGGCATGAGCAGGGGATCATTTCTATCTTATCTGTAAACACCACGATGTATCCTTTTGATTTACATTTAATAACTAAAGATTCCAAACATTTATTTAGACCTTTGTGAGATTCAAAGATGTTTATGATGTTTATTTGAACATGTTCTAAAGGCACAGAAGAGAAGGGCCCTGTACTTTAAACTTTCAAAGCAGGTAGACACATATGCGTATGCTTTCTGTCTTCTATCGTTTACTAATTATTTCATGTATGAGTATCGATTCCCCAAGACCTCTCTTTCTTCTGGAGAACAAGGAAACAGAACTTCAGTGCTTGGCATAAAGCTCCCCACGGCATACGATAAAGTGCTCTGTGCACGTTCACTATGGCGGCATCTCAGCATCTCTGTGGGGTAATGATGACAGAAGTCCAGGCTGATTACTAGGTTAAATTGTCCAGTTTGCTAGAGTTGACTACCAGTTTAGAACGGAATAACCAAAACCATGAACTGCTTAATAAAAGCCAGAAGATCAAATTCACTGTTCAGATACTTCTTTAAAAACAAAATGCTCTCATTAGAGCATGTGCAGAGAAGGGAATTTTTTTTAATTTGATTTTTTTTAAGTTAAAAACTTAAATTCCATTTCATTAACATACAGTGTAATATTAGTTTCAGGTGTACAATACAGTGATTCAACACTTCCATACAACACCCAAGTGCTCATCACAGTAAGTGTCCTCCTTAATCCCCATCACCTAGGTCACCCATTCCCTCCACCCCTCCCCTTGGCTAACCATCGATGTGTTCTCTGCCGTTAAGAGTTTGTTTCTTGGCTTGCTCCCTCTCTCTTCCCCACCTTTGCTCACTTATTTTGTTTCTTAAATTCCACATGTATGAGTGAAATCATATGATATTTGTCTTTCTCTCACTGATTTGATTTGCATAATACTCTCTAGCTCCATCCACATTGTTGCAAATGGCAAGATTTCATTCTCTTTGTGGCAGAATAATATTCCACTGCATATATATATACACCACATCTTTATCCATTCATCAGTTGATGGACACTTGGGCTGCTTCCATTTGGCTACTGTACATAATGCTGCTATAAACATTGGGATGTGTGTATGGATAAGGGAATATTTTATTTTATTTTATTTTATTTTATTTCTCAAGAGAGGTAGGGGTAGGCAGAGAAAGAGGGAGAAAGAGAATTCCACACAGGCTCCAGTGCAGGGTCACAACCCTGAGATCATGACCTGAGCTGCAATCAAGAGTTGGATGCTTAACTAACTGAGCCACCCAGGCACTCCAAGAAGGAACTATTTTAATGTTAAGTCTATTAATAATCTCTTCAAAGACACAGGGAAATAGAAATAACCCTACTGTGCTATTTGGTTCCTTTAGTGGATTCAACTGTTCTTCCCAGGATTCTAGGTAAGCTAGATACTTAGCTAACACTCTTGTTTAAGTTTGCTCTTTACCACACATTTATTCTTTTTAAATCATTTTAACTTGATGTATGAATAATAATCAAAACAGACCTAACCGAAGGAAGAAAGTAAGTTTGAATATACCTTGACCTAAAGACTTAGCTGAACAAGAAGTTGGATGTATAAAAATATTTACGATCATCTCTAGAATCCACTGCCATTTACAGGTACATTCTTCAGTATAGTCTGAACAGGAAGGGTAACGATGATGATGCTTGTACAACATTTCCTTGGGTAAGGCACTTTCCCTTTTTTATCTAATTATCCTAATTACTAAGACAAAGGTTTAAGAAGGAAAGCACAGAAAAAGGATTAAATGAACACCTAGATTGAGAAAAAAGACTAAAGAAAAACTTTCTTTGCTGTTAAATATTGTTTAGAATGCAAATTTTAAAGGCCTACCTATAACCCCAACTTCAGGAACCACATTAGCTAGAATTAATCTGTATAATTCCATGGTATTTTAGGTATACTGTACTTAATTCTAAACCAAAGGAGACTACAAGATAATTTATATCTGTCCCCCACCAGTTTATAAAGACTGCTTTGTACACAGGTCTTCAAAAACATAGCTGTTAAACAATAAGATACCAAAACAAAACAATTTCCAAATGCCTCAAATATCAATGAGGTGAACCTACATATCTATCAGGTTTCCTATGTTAACTTCATTTTCTTTCAAGAAAAGAATTCCTAAGTATATATCTCTAACTTGGAGTTGCTCACAGTGGAATGATGAAAAAATGCACTATTTTGTCAACTTTTTCACAAAAGCAAATACTTTTGTTTATAAAATAGTCCCATTTCTAAGTTAAAATACTCTCAACTTCCTTTTTTTTATGATTTTATGTTTAAGTAATCTCTACACCCAACATGAGGCTTAAACCCATAACCCCAACACCAAGAGTCACACGCTCTACAGATTTAGCCAGTCAGGCTCCCCAAAACACTCTCAACTTATATTAAGTATTACTAGATTATTTACAATAATATAGTGAAATTTTAGTACAAATAGATGTACTTAAAAAAAACCAAAAAACTTAAGATGGTTCTTCAAAGATTTAAACTTTCAATACAACAGCGCCCTCTAGGGGTGAATTTTAAATAGCAACAACAATTTTGAGAATTCAAACTGCACAACTTGGGCCACTTTCACCTGATAGACATTATATTTCAAATACAATGAGCATCCTATTTTATTTAATTTTAAAACTCCCAGGAAATATCTTTTTTTAAGTAGGCTCCACACCCAGCGTGGGGCCCCAAAGCAATTATTTTTAATAAACAGTTGAACTATCACTAAACTATGCAACAATTCAAATACTAAAACCAATTTAATTAATATCAAACGATTGAATAGGAAATCTTTTATTAACATGAATTTAAGATATATGTTGTTTTTAAAGTACTATTTTATATATATTTTGAAGCATACCGGATATGCAATACTATCTTGGTTTCTGGTGCACCATATAGTGAATCAACATTTATATATATTACCAAGTGATCACCATAATAAATTAGCTACCATCTTAGGATTGATGTCTTAAATTGGAATAAATCAGTTTTGGGAGAAGGAACTGAATCAATTAGCATTCCCAAGGAAGGAGAAATCTCTTGCAAAACACCATATCTTATTAGTTTTACAACTAGACCCTTATATGTTTGACAACGCAAATGTTTTGTTGAAAACAGAACTTTTATTTTAGAGGTTTTCATTATTAAAAACAAGTTAGGTTCAGTAAACCCCATTCAAAGAACTTTCACAAATAAAATATTATTCTGATATTCACGTTCTCACAAATCATAATCATCCACAGATGTATTCCTTCGGGGCTGGCTAGAACTGCCTTCCATGGTAAAAATCAGAGAAGAAATCCAATGGAGGAAAAGTCCCCAACATTTAACATTTGAAGGGCTAAGATCACTGACAGTCCCAATATCGGGCCTAATCCTCAAGTAACAGTTCAATCTGCCTTCACAGTACTTGAATATGCAGCATTTTTCTATCTCCAGAATCAACCATTCAACCAGTTAAGATCCCTTCCAGAAAACAGACCCCACACCAGGTATTTTAAAAGAGGATTTTAATGCTTCCTTGCCTTGTGCCCCTTCTAGGCACTACTCCATAAGGTAACTAATATCCTAACCTGTCACAACATAGAGCAATTTGACCACCTCATATAAATTGAATATGTCCTGTACTCTTCTGTGACTGGATTCTTCCACTCAACTTTATGAGTATTACCCTCCTTTTTTTTTTAAGATTTTATTTATTTTATTTATTTATTTTAAATACTTTATCTCTTTATTTGACAGAGAGACAGCGAGAGCAGGAACACAAGCAGGGGGAGTGGGAGAGGGAGAAACAGGCTTCCCTGCTTATGCAGGGAGCCCGACGCAGGGCTAGACCCCAGGACGCTGGGACCATGACACAAGCGGAAGGCAGATGCTTAATGACTAAGCCACCCAGGCGCCCCTTTATTTGAGAGAGAGAGAGAGAACCGCTTCTTGGCCTTTGCCTAAGATCAAGTGTAGAGAGAAAGAGAACAAGCAAGCGGGGGGAGGGGCAGAGGGAGAGGGAAAGAGAGAATCTTAAGCAGAATCCATGCTGAGCATGAAGTCTGTCGTGGGACTCGATCTCATGACCCTGAGATCATGACCTGAGCCAAAATCAAGAGTCGGATGCTCACCCAACTGAGCCACCCCAGTCACCCAGTATTTCCTCATTTTTACGTGTAGTTTAAAAAATCGTTCCTGGGCGCCTGGGTGGCTCCGTGGGTTAAAGCCTCTGCCTTCGGCTCAGGTCATGATCTCAGGGTCCTGGGATCGAGGCCCGCATCGGGCTCTCTGCTCAGCAGGGAGCCTGCTTCCTCCTCTCTCTCTGCCTGCCTCTCTGCCTACTTGTAATCTCTCTCTGTGTGTCAAATAAATAAATCTTTAAAAAATAAAAAAATAAAAAAAATAAAAAATAAAAAATCGTTCCTTTTCATGGCTGTATAGCATTCCATTGCCCTAATAGATGACACTTCTTTCATTCTACTGTTGATGGGCATTTAAATAGTTTTTATTCATTCGGGGGCAATTATAATGTTTGCCACCAATCCTCTAGTACGTGTCTTTGGTAAGCATACAGCTGGGTTTTATTGTTGTTTTGGTAAGTCTTAAAATCAGATATTGTGTGTCCTTCCACTTTATCTTTTTGCAGCTTTACATTTTTATGTTTTTCACTGTCACTGACACACAGTGACAACAAAGCAGCTGTACCAACACAGTTCTGCCAGCAACATATGGGATTTCGGGGTGCCCCACATCCTTGCTGACACTCTTCCACCTTTTTCATTCCCACTACACTGTGATTGTACTTTGTACTTCTCTGACCAACAGTAAAACTCCTAAATGCTTGTAAGAGGCAAAGGGACAGGATCCACCACACAGAACAGAGGGCGAAGAGTCTAGGCCACTGGCTCTCAACCAGAGCGCTTATGCTTCCCCCCCCCCCAACCTGGGGGACAGTTGGTGACAGCTGGTTGTCACAACATGGGGGGGAGCTACTGACTTCTAGCAGCGGATGGAGACCAGAGACACACCAAACATGCTACAATACACAGGAGAGCCCCCCTACAACAAAGAATTCACTAGACCAAAATGGCAACAATGTCATTATCAAGAAACCCCAGTTTAAGCAACCCATTATTAGAATTTTTCTCATTAGCCATACAATCAGTGGCCAGTACAGCTCAAGAGGTTAATTTCCTATTGTCTCAAAATATTTTCTCCCTAAAGATGAAGGGATAAAAGACAAAGGACAGTACTAGGTGTTGGGCACGGTACACAGCGCAGAGTAGCCTAGCGTCAGGTTCTTTCACGGACCTGGTTGCTTTTTTAATCCCCACAACAATGCTATCAGGGACATCACAGTTTTACAGATGAGGAAACAGATATCAGCCAGGCTAAGTGGCTTGTCCAAACTCACACAAACAGGGGCAGCTCTGGATCTGAAGCTGTGCTTTTCCACTACAACCAAGGCCTTACTTTCAACTAAAAATAAGAAGAACGTTTAAAGTCCACAAAGATTATTAACTTGCAAGGGAAACATTTCACATTAGATCTGCAAAAAGCAACTGAATAAAAATGTTATGAGGGGCACCTGGGTAGCTCAGTCAGTCAACTGTCTTGCCTTCCACTCAGGTCATGATCCTAGGGTCCTGGGATGGAGCCTCGGGTTGGGCTCCTTGCTCAGTGGGGAGTCTGCTTCTCCCTCTGTCCCTCCCCACTTGTGCTCCAGAACATTCACGCTCTCTCTCTCTCTCTCAAATAAATAAAATCTCTAAAAAACATCTTTTAAACTGGATATGAAAACCAGATCAATTGCAATATTAAGACACACCTGTAAGAACTGTACCTTTAAACTTTTAAATAAATCCATCTTCTTCACCACATTGTGAGCTCTTTGAAGCTAGATCGCGTCTTATTTTTCTTTGTATATGCCCCAGTGCCTATAGGAGTAGGCCTTTAAAGTTCCTCAGATTACTGACCTAAAACCCTAGTGAGGGAATTCAGTCTTCACAAAGCAAGCAGATGGTTCAGATTTTATTTTTTCACCCAACTATATTTAGTAGTCTAAAGTAGAATAAAAAGGTTATTGTTGCAAATATTCAATTAAGTCAAACAATAGTCAATACCATCCAATTCTTCTCACAACACAAACAGCACATTTTTCCAAGGACAGATTTGCACACATTGCCCTGTCAATCATCCTTTGGGTTTCGATGCTTCCATTAGGGAGGGCATCACAGCCTTAAGGCCACCAACAATTAGAGCAGTTTGCAATCCTGGTCACATATCAAAATCACCCAGGAGACTCTGAAAGCCATGGATGCCCGGCCCTGTATTTAGAAGGTGATTCAGTAAATCTGGAGTGGGACACAATGGGACCCAGAAAGATGTATTTTGAATTTATGCCCAGGAAACAGCTGTACTCAGTACAGGTGAAAATAGCTCCCTGTGTAACTTTCACACATGCCCCTCTCCCGGAGGTTCGGGACCTCTGCAGTGGGATGTTGAGTTGACTTACTCCTGGGCAGGACTAGGGGGCGACGTGAGCCAACCTTAGACAGGGGTCAACTTCCTTCCCACTGGGAAGCTGGACTGTGAACCCCATCATTTGAATTTACACATTGTGTCTTGCTTTACACGGAGGAGATAAATGAACCCCCACATTCTCGGCCTGTCTTCTTTAACCACTGATGCTCAGTAGCCAGAAAAAAACTAGAGATTTATAAACTGCCAATACTCAACTGTTTTAATACCAGAAATGTACAAACCAGGCTTTTCTGCTTCTCCCCACATGGGTAAGGGTATATGGTGTGTGAGGGGTCCTGGAAATGAGACAGGGCATTTACTGGAGGAACAGAAAAGCATTTCCACAGTATGTGTGTCTAAGTCAAGGCTGGCGATGGTAAGTTTGTAGTAACTCAGCACCATGAACCTTCCTGAGAAGGAGTTAGACAGCTGTATTGTCACATTTGTACGCTCCTCTGATTAATGTCCATCTCCCTCCCAGCCTTATCACTGTTTCCCCAGAACCTACACAATGCCAGGTACTTTGGTAGCTGATCAATAAAGAACTAGGTTGGGGCGCCTGGGTGGCTCAGTCGCTTAAGCGTCTGCCTTGGGCTCAGGTCATGATCCCAGGGTCCTGGGATAGAGCCCCACATCCGGCTCCCTGCTCAGCAGAAAGCTTGCATCTTATTCTCCCTCTACTGTGCGCACTCTCTCTCTGTCAAATAAATAAAATCTTTAAAAAAATAAATCAATAAAATAAAGAACTAGGTTTCTAACCATGGTTCAAAGACTAGTGACATTCCAGCCTCCCAGAGAAGCATGGACTACTGTGGCCCCAAGCAGTAAAGCACAACCCTGGGGAGGGAATGAGACCCTAGGGAAAGGGAGAAGAGGGCCTAAGAATTAAGGACGAAGGCAAGAAGGAAGGGCTGTAGGGAATCATGGCTCTCTGCAGAGGAAGTCGGGAATGGGGAGACAAAGGAGAACCAAGGTAAAACTGGAAACTGGTGGTAATGACGAGCCTACCTTTTGTACTCTGCAATCTCAGACTGGCTTGCCAGTAATAATTAAAAAAAAAAAAAAAAAAAATAGACTCAGAGTCAGAAAAGTTTGGTTCCCAGGGAATTCTCCCTCTCCCAGCCTTCATTTCCTTATCTGCAAAAGGAAAATGATAAAACTCCCCTCGCCCATAAGAGGGCTGTCAAGGATCCAGTTGATAGCCATTACAGTGTTGCATAAACTACAAAGCAGGTACAAATATAGGGACTCATCACTGCCATTTTTCCCACAGATGAGGTTTCTTGGTATCCCACAAGGAGCAGCGAAGCCTGTTCAGAAAGTAAGACAGCCCTGCCCACTCCCTCACTCCCAAAGAACTTCAAACAGAAACATCTATAAAAACGCGGGAACAAAGGTCATCTTTTTGCCGGTTAGCAGTTTCCTTATGCTTACTTAGATCTCTGTGCATTTCTAAAAGGAGAATCCAGGAATGTCCCTGCCACATACCTCCTCTGTGCATCCTGAGGAGGGAAAGTAATTTAAGACGGCTGTGGATCTGTGAAGGAATCCACACACATCTTTTTTCTTTTTAACTTTAAAAATATGATCGTGATGCATACTCAGTTAAACTTAGTATCCTTACCCTAAAAGTTGTCAAATATTTAAAAATCACACTAACTATGTATCCATTATTTAGATGAAACAAAAGCCTGTAGACTGCATTAAAAACAGGGGTCTAAGGGCGCCTGGGTGGCTCAGTCAGTGAAGTGTCTGCCTTCAGCTCAGGTCATGATCCTGGGGTCCTGGGATCAAGCCCCATGCCGGCCTCCCTGCTCAGCGCAGAGCCTGCTTCTCCCTCACTCTCTGTCCCTGCCCCCAGCTGGTGCTCCCTCTCTCACTCAAATAAATACAATCTTTTAAAAAATAAAATAAAAATAAAAATGGGGTCTAATACTAAGAGCAGATTTATTCTTGACTTCACACAAAATGTACCACACATTTACTAACAAATCTCCCCAAGCCCCATTTCTTCTTTCTAATGTACTGTACGTCCCATTTCAATAGACGACATCCTTTCTTCAACTTCCATGGTGCATGAATCAGCCTGAAAATTCTAGGGTTCCAGATAATTCCTCCCTTCCTTTTTACTCTACATCCCTACCCAACCATAGGCTGCCACGTTCATTTGCCATCTCAAGACAGAATTTCATCTTTTACACAATAAACGGCAATATTTACTATTTAGAGAGGGCTGTTTCAGCTGGCTTTATGGGTGGTTTTTCTTTGGTTTTACTGACTGAAGGCATGTAGAGAGAGCACACTGTACCTCCCAGGGCAAAAAAAAAAAAAAAAAAGGAGAGAAAGACACACACACACACACTTTTACCCTAACAATGGGCATGAAGAAAATTGTTTAGCTCATTTTCCTGATGGTTTGAATTAACAATACCAATAATAACAGCAAAAGGTCTTACAGTAAGTAATCCAAAGTTCCACATTTCTCGGGAAGAACATGAAGGCAAGACATATGCTACCTAGAGAAGAATCTGACTTTTCAGCTCAATAAGAATGAAAAGATCTAAAATTCCTGTTTGTCTTTAGTTCTAGGTTTAGTTTAGTTCTAGCTAGTTACTAGAGGGTTAAGGAGCCTAACCAGTTCACCCATAAAAGTTTCACATATAATCCTATTACTTTTGAGTGGCTATTCGTGTTCTTTGAAATCCTACTTGTTCAAGGACTCCTGGTACAGAATATCTGTGCTAACAGCCTTGTGGTACAGGTTGCCAAGAAGAAAATTATGATCCTTGTTACAGTAATGCCAAATTACACGGCATCAAAATAAGTGATTCTTCCTGCTCTCTCTTCTCCATTTTCCCAGTAAAACAGTTTTAAAAAGAGAGCAAGAAACGTGAGAAAATACAGCTTCGCACCTGCACACTCAGGGCTGTCTACTTCATGCACAAATAACCAAATGGCAGGGTTTTATTTATAGATGCTCTTAAAGTACAACTGCTTCCAAAGAGCAAGCTAAAACACTTCTAGTTTTAGAAGTGAACCTAGAACCACCAAGGAAAGGTACACCAATATATTTTCCTTTGGAAGGCTGACCCGTAAGATAGAAGAAGCTTTCTTTCTTGTGTTTAAGCAAACCTTCAATCCTCTTCTGACAGGCCCTGCAGTGTTTGCTGCTTTAATATCATGATTAATTAAAGAACCAGCTACCAATTTTAATAAACTGGGAAGGCCACAGTGAAAAGGAATACATGAACTCTTTCTAGACCTTTCTTTTTATTCACCTGGCATGTGGCCCACTACTCTTCATGAAGGAAAAATCAAGCCTTCAATTCTCACTCGTAAATGCACATTTAGCTAACAAGGAACAAAAAGATAAGAGACTCTGAAGAACTTGCCTAATATGCAATTATAAAGTACTGAAATGCCTACTGTGCACACTTAGTGCATGAACGGGAAAATACTTTGAAGACCTGAAAAGTGCTATTTGGCTGTTGTGAGAAGACACTACATACAGACACCTGTAATTTTTGTTGTTGATAAAAGAGTGTTGCTGAGCCACAGAGGCAGAGACGTCCAACAAGACCACCCATACACAGCCGAGGCCTACCCTCCAAGCCTCAGGTACAAATTCATCCTGCCCAGGATTACAGGAGGTGAAAATCTACCCAGCATAGGTACAATCTTCCTGCCTCCAAGTACTGTTTACTTGTCCTTGGGACCCTAGATGTATGACAAAAGCAAAACATCGATAAAAAGACAGCCAAAGCACCCTGTAAATGTGGGTACCACTTCAATGGCCTAGAAGAGACAGGGGCCCAAAGGTAAGACAGGGTCCCTCTCTTTGAAGAGTTTATACTGGAGGACAAACAAGAACTACAAACAAACACTAGGAAGCAGAGGACGGAGATATCCTATATTCTGAAGGGACTCAGGTGTGGCTTCATAGGGAAAATGGCACTCGTCTAGGTCCTCACAAGACCAAAATTTCAAAGCAGGGCTGAGGGTAAAGGCATTCCCAATGGTATTTCCTAAGACACAAACAAAATAAAATACTTGATATAGCTCAATGAGTTTTCCACAGATATAGGAAGTGAACTTTAAGGGATTGCTCACGGCGAAACTAACTTAAAATACTGAAATACTTAAAATGTGCAATCCTGGAGGGTGGGAGCTCATCAGAAGCAGGTTTCAACCTTGTTCTGTCACGGAGCAGCTACATGGGTGCAGGTGTGTTACATAATGCCTCTGTTCTAGCTCTCCATCTTTGAAAAACAGGGATAATGCCAGCACCCACAAAAGACCAATCCCTCTCCTGGGATGCCCCCCTTCTATCGTGGCATTTAATGCAATCTGGTTTTATCTCCTGTACAGACCAAGTACTCCCTGAGTGCCAGCCTCTTCACTTATTTACTCTTTAACAGGCCGGTGCTAGTGCCAGGGTGCACCCAGCAGATGCCAAATTCTCTTCCCTTCTATTGAATTTCTATTCACTATGAAAATTCTTTCCTTTGTACTATAAAGTATACTGTTCTTCAAATTCTTCAAGATCCCTATTTCAAAATTTGAGTTTTATCTTGCACATTTCAGCTTATCTCTATCCCAGTAGGATTTTTTGTTTGTATGAATAATGTTACAGGTTAAAAAATGTATCTATCTCTTTAGGGACCTGGGTATATGAAATGCCAGTGAAAAATCATTTATATTTCGTTCTAAAAATTAAAAAACTCTAAGATCCTAAGACTCAAGCTTTATGATAACTCAACTTTCATTTCAGCTTTCCTTCCATTTTAGATCCAGAACACAGAACACCAGGGCCTCCTGAGTAGTGCAGTCGGTTAGGCATCTGACTCTTGACTTTGGCTCAGGTCGTGATCTCAGTGTCCTTCATGAGATCTAGCCCCGTGCAAGTCTGCTTAAGACGCTCTCTGCCCCTCCCCCACCCCCACACTTGCAGGCACGTGCTCTCTAATAAATAAATATATCTTAAAAAAAAATAAAAAGAAAACGAAAGAAAAAAGGAAAGAACACAGAACACCAAACAACAACAAAAATGGTCCATCATATGGTTCAGTTTCATCAAGGCAGCTGCGGGACAAAACAGCAAAACTATCATACACGAACATCCTCACAAAAATGAATACATATACCTGCTTGTTTATATATTCAAACACTACATAAGAAGGACCAGGGCTTAAGGGCTTCGTGGGACAGACAGCCCAAATTCCTGCTCTGTTGGAGAGAAGGACTCCCTCAGGATGGGGTGCCAGTAACCACGTGCTCTGAGGCACTAGACTGAAAGTCGAGCTGCCTCTAGCACCAGCACTCTCCCCAAACACGCCCCACCCACCGTTACGCAAACTGCTATCCCAGAAAGAACAAGCCCCATTTAAAACTGAGCAGTAATGAGAAAGGAACCATAACCAAATGATGCAACATAGAAGAAGCAAAGAAAGCAAACTGGGTGGCTCAGTTGGTAAAGTGTGGGACTCCTGATCTCAGCTCAGGTGTGGATCTCAGGGTCACGAGTTTAAGCCCCACATTGGGATCCAAGCTAGGCTTGGAGCCTACTTTAAAAAAGAAAAAAAAGTGGGGGGCCACCTGGGTGGCTCAATGTGTTAAGCCTCTGCCTTTGGCTCAGATCATGATCCCAAGGTCCTGGGATCGAACCCCACAATGGGCTCTCTGCTCAGCGGAGAGCCTGC
>LNAC01000267.1:2883488-2904956 GCA_002007465.1 Ailurus styani
ACAGGTCTGTGAATCATCAGGCTTACACATTTCACAGCACTCACCATAGCACAAACCCTCCCCAGTGTCCATAACCCAGCCACCCTATCCCTACTCCCCCATTCCCCCAGCAACCCTCAGTTTGTTTTGTGAGGTTAAGAGTCTCTTATGGGGGCGCCTGGGTGGCTCAGTGGGTTAAAGCCTCTGCTTTCGGCTCAGGTCATGATCTCAGGGTCCTGGGATCGAGGCCCGCATCGGGCTCTCTGCTCAGCAGGGAGCCTGCTTCGCCCCCCCCCCGCCTGCCTCTCTGCCTCTTTGTGATCTCTCTCCCTCTGTGAAATAAATAAATAAAATCTTTAAAAAAAAAAAAAAGAGTCTCTTATGGTTTGACTCCTTCCGGATCCCATCTTGTTTCATTTTTTTCCCTCCCTACCCTCCAGAGCCCTCCCCCCGGCCTGCCCCTCAAATTCCTAATATCAGAGAGATATGATAATTGTTAAAGAGCTCTATTTTTAAGAAACAGTATGACCACACGAGGAGATGAAAAGAAGCTAGCACAGTTCAGGAAAGGAACTGAAAAGAAAAATTAGGCTGTGACAGAAATGGATGCCACATTAAAGCAATAAAAGAAAGAGACGTGGATGAAAACCCAATCAGGTGTATGAAGGACAGCCTTCAGGAAATCACAGGAGTTGGTTCAAGGATGAGAACACACCTTGCACATGTTTGCTGTAGGCTTTCTGGAAAGATGCTAAGAGAGCTACTAGAAGAGACAGTCTTCTCTGGCTCATATGATGGAGCGATGCTGTGACTACAGAGGAGTTCAGCCCAAGGACAAAGCCACATACTCAAGAAAATCATAGGGAAATGAAGCCAGAACCTGGTAACACCAGAAACCTTTGAAACTCACTGCCCCTGAAGCCCGTCCTACCTTTGGACTTTGAATTAATAAGTTCCTTTTATTTTTAAAATCATTTTAAGTCTTTCCATTACTTGGAACTGAAAGCTTCTTGAAGAGATTAAAAAACAACTGAAATAGAAAAAAAATAAAAATAAAAAAATAAAAAACAACTGAAATAGAAAAGGCAGAATTTTCGTAACTTTAAAATAACACACTGGGAAGCCAAAAAAAAACCAAACCCAACTGAAAAATTATTCAAGACAATAGACTTGTAAAGTGTTTTATTATAAAGTTAACTGTTACAAAAACCCATTATGAAAATAGTATTTTGTGTGTGACAGACACAATCTGATGGCTAACTAAAAACATACACCCAACTCCCTTCTCCCTCTTACGTCTGCTAGAGCGGCTAGGAAAACTAAATACTCTATTCCAGAGTTTCTTATAGCTAGAAGTAGCCAGAGAACACAGGCCTGGCCAATGAGACATAAACGTAAGTCTACTTTGGGCTTCGAGGAAAGCTTTTGCTTTTCTTAATAAAAAGGCCAATTATAAGACCCTTTTTTCTCCCTTTCCTGACTTACTGTATGGAATGCACATGTGATACCTGGAGATGTAGCAGCCATTTTGTGACCATGATGTGAAAAGCCTGAGAAGGCTACAAAAGAAACAACAGTGGTTACCTCAGAAAAACTAGAAACTTGAGATGGGAGGGATTTTCTTCACTGACTGAATTTTTTAGAGAAAAAAACACTTTATAATCGGGTGCCTGGGTGGCTCAGTGGGTTAAAGCCTCTGCTTTCGGCTCAGGTCATGATCTCAGGGTCCTGGGATCGAGGCCCGCATCGGGCTCCCTGCTCGGCGGGGAGCCTGCTTCCCCCTCTCTCTCTCTGCCTGCCTCTCTGCCTCCTTGTGATCTCTCTCCCTCTGTGAAATAAATAAATTAAAAAAAAAAATCTTTAAAAAAAAAAAAAACACTTTATAATCAAACTGATAAAGAATTATTTTGTAACCACAGGAGGAGAGATAGTTACTAAGAGTCATGCAGAGGTCGTTAGGAGGTTTTAGACAAGGGACAAGTAAAAACTGGATAGGCAAAAAGCACGGGGAAAAAATGGTCAGGCTACCAAAATAACATGAACCATGAGTTTAAGGAAGGGTCAGTAGAAAACATACCTGAAAAGATAAAAGGGGCCAGAAGATGAGGACCGTGACTAAATCAAACTTTTCTCTGCACAGTAACGCACAGTAGTGAAGAATCACCGTTTGTTCCTTTTGGGGAGATGGAGGGAGTAATACAATAAAAACAATGCTGAATCAGTCTAAGATACAGAATAAGCCAGGAAAGAAGCAAAAGGAAAAGGAAGTGGAAATCACAACTAATCCATGCTGCTTAATTTTCAGGTTTCAAAATTAAATTAGTACTAATACTTTGATTAAAAAAATTATGTTGAGGAATTTGGACAGTTCTATCATTACATACTATTTCTTTACATATCATTATTTCTGAGATTAGCAAAATGACAGATTCCATTTTCCTGTGCTAAACACTAATGTAAGAGAACACATTTGCCGTTTCTTTTTCCATTTCACTGTAAGCTTAAATTCCATCTCAACAGCTCCAAAAAGGAGAGTAGCTGGACACAGACCAATCCCTGAACCAAAGGCAACAAGAGTCCAATCTACTACTTCTGCAGGGAGGTAATAAAAGAGCACGAGGTTAGGAATCCGAAGACCTGGGTTCTAGTTCCAAGTCTACATCTAGCTCCCTGCACATGGGAGCCACCTCCTCTCTCGGAAGCTCAGCACTCTCACTTATAAAATAAAGGAGCTGGACCAAAAGTGTGCTATAATCCTTTCCAACTGTAAACTATTACAAATAGGTTAAACTTAGAGCCGGCGGTAATGGTAGCTGAGAACCTGGGGCCAGAACCAGAGAGCTGGGATTGAACAACAGAGTTTGTGTAGTAACAGGTTCCCAATGACACCCACAGTACACATCATTCCAATTGGCTATTTAAAACTTCTTGAATACTGAGGAAGTCCTGTCCTTAAGAACCTAAACGACCCAAGCTCATATTTCCCTTGAATATGGAGATCTTAATAGCTACAATAAAATATATCATCCATAACACATTTAAGACTTTGAAAAATTGTATAGCTAGTAGCTTGATAGTACAAAAAGTAAAAATTCACCCAGACTACCACCATCTTAACGTATAAATGGCTTTCATTTTTTAAACCAATTCTTTCTATTTCTTTAATATAGTCAGAAAACACAGTGTATGCATGTAATGGAGTATGATTCGGCCTTAAAAAGGGAAGAAATCCTGCCATATGCAACAACACAGATGGATCTGGAGGGCATTGTGCTAAGTGAAGCAAGCCAGTCAGAGAAGGACAAATACCAACTCCACTTAACGAGGAATCTAAAACAGTTAAACTCGTGGGAAGAGTAGAAGGTTGGTTGCCAGGGGCTGGGGTGGGGTGGGGTGGGGCTGGAAATGGGGAGCTGCTATTCAACAGGTGCATAGTGTCAGTTCTACAAGATACATTCCAGAGCTCTGCTGTACAACATGGTGTTTATAGTTAGCAATACTGTTGTATGCACTTAAAAATGTGTTAGGGAGGGCACCTGGGTGGCTCAGTCAGTTAGGCGTCCAACTCTTGGTTTTGGCTCAGGTCATTATCTCAGGAGACGGAGCCCTGCATCAGGCTCCACGCTCCTCCCACTTGCATGCACTCATGCTCTAATAAATAAATAAATAAATAATCATTTAAGAAATGTGTTAAGAGGGTAGGTTGCATGCATGTTGACTGTTGTTACCACAACTGAAAAAAAGTACCTACTGGAAAATGTTATTCACTATCACATTTTTTGCTCTTACACACCATGCTGTGATGAGTCACCTAGTAAACAAATTTGTATGCCTTTAAGTGAAAAGGTCAGTTAGATAAATTGCAGAAATCCTATACTGTCTTTCCATCAGCATTTTCTTTTTTTTTTAAAGATTTTATTTATTTATTTCACAGAGGGAGAGAGAGCACAAGGAGGCAGAGAGGCAGGCAGAGAGAGAGAGGGGGAAGCAGGCTCCCTGCTGAGCAGGGAGCCCGATGCGGGCCTCGATCCCAGGACCCTGAGATCATGACCTGAGCCGAAAGCACAGGCTTTAACCCACTGAGCCACCCAGGCGCCCGGCATTTTCTTTATATCATCAATGTCTTAAAAAATGGAGTGTGAAGGCACCTGGGTGGCTCAGTTGGTTAAGCGACTGCCTTCCACTCAGGTCATAATCCCGCAGTCCCAGGATCAAGTCCCGCATTAGGCTCCCAGCTCCATGGGGAGTCTGTTTCTCCCTCTGACCTTCTCCTCTCTCATGCTCTCTCTCACTCTCTCTCTCTCAAATAAATAAATAAAATCTTAAAAAAAAAAGGGAATGTGATTTTTTTCATTGTTAAATGCAATGATATAATTTTTTTACATTTTTTTCAATGATATAATTTTTACACTGAGATATTCTCTTCTATAAATCTATATCCTGAAGTACCTTTTTTTCTTAAAAAAAAAATACTTCATTTCTTTATTTGACAGAGAGACAGAGATCACAAGAAGGCAGAGGGAGAGGGGGAAGCAGGCTCCCTGCTGAGCAGAGAGCCCAATGCGGGCCCCCAACCCAGGACCCTGAGATCATGACCTGAGCCGAAGGCAGAGGCTTAACCCACTGAGCCACCCAGGCGTCCCATCCTCAAGTACCTTAACAAAGATTTCTTTTCCTTGGGGCAGTTGCGTGGCTCAGTCAGTTAAGCGTCTGCCTTCAGCTCAGGTCATGATCTCTGGGTCCTGGGATCAAGCCCTGCATTGGGCTCCCTCCTCAACAGAAGAGTTTGCTTCTCCCTCTCCCTTTGTCCCTCCCCCTGCTCATGCTCTCTCTTGCTCTCTCTCAGATAAATAAAATCTTTAAGAAATAATAAAAATTTAAAAATAAAAATTAAAAGTAATAAAAACAATTTTTAAAAGATTTTTTTCTTTATTTTTTAAAGAGATTTTTGACTGGAGAAAGATATTTATAGCACTGGGATGCGACCCATGCTCAGGCAATAAATAGTTGGGTCATAGCAGGAGGCAGCCAGGCTGTGGCTAGCCAGCACAGACATCAGAAGTCTCAGTAGAAAAGCATTTAAATGTTTTTTAACTAAATGGTAGGAAATAGACTTAAATGGCTAAGCATTTGGTTTAAAGCATTTCACTGACCAATGTATAAAACCAAAACATCTCAGAGTTGGAAAGGATCTGGGGCTTACCTAAATCTTACCTCCTCTCCAGAGTTGAAGAAATTGCTCTACAAAAGACCAGTGGATGGTGGCCCCCCTCAGCTCCAGCCATTGAGGGCTCAGCATCCCACCGTTGAGCCTTTTATTCCATTGCTAGACAATTCTTACTGTTAGACATTTCTTATTTCCGGTGAACTGAAATCAATTCCTGTAATTTCTGCCCACAGATCCCAGTCAGACCCACTGGAAGAACACCGGATAAGCTAATCTCTTAGCTAAAACAAGAGTATCTGTCGTGTAGGAACCAGTTCTGTCTCTGGATTAAATAACCCTAGTTCCTTCTACACGTATCTCAGTTTTAACCCCACATCCTTCTGTTCCACTTCCTTCTTCATGGGAATGGAAGTTTGTTACTGACCTTCTTTTAAAAATGGCATACAACCAAACACAGTATTTCAGGAAAGAACTGGCCAATAGAATGGATTATTGCTTCCTATAATCTGATCCTTCTGTACTATCAAGACTTGACTTTCTTCTGCTGCTTCCATTTTAGATTATGTCTCCTTAATTCCCTCCTTTAGATTCCTTGCTCCTTGCTCCCACAGGCAATTGAAATAAACCAAAACAAAGCAAAAACAAAACAAAGACACCACATAGCGCTGCATGCTATTTACTAGGTAAGTTTCAAAATCTATTTGAGAAAAATTAGAACTGGTAAGACCTGTCTGAACAGAGAAATTCTATGCATTAGAATCCAGAGAGTAAATTACCTGATAATTGAACTTCTATTTGCCTGTGAAATTTTGCCAAGTAAAACTATGGTACAATCACATTTAGAAACAGACGCCTTTAAATTGCTATTAACTCATCAAGATAAACATTTTAACTTGTCAATTTAGAATACGTAAATACCTAAACTCAGTGACATGGGCTGAACTATTCAGGATTTGTACAAGAGGCAACTGCACTGAACTATTTATTTGAAGTTTGGGAGAAACAGAATATTAATTCAAAGCTCTGGTTAATTGAGTCACCCCTTATAAATAACTAATTTTCAATTACTTGGGAGATAACCATGGAACAACTATTTAAATAAACACTCAGAGCAGAGCACAGGAAGAACTACAGCTCAGCCTTCCTTTGACATCCCTGAACGTGTTAAGCCAGGTCATCATCAATAGGAAGATCAATTATCTCAGCCCAGGTATAAAGCAGGTAATGAGCTCAAGCCAATATATACTAATAACTAGAAACCATCTATCCCAATTTTCTAATTGGGATACATAAAGTTGTATGTATACAACTTTATGTATTTTTTCCAAAATAGGCAATTCCTTTCAAATACAGCTAACTTTATGTATTTTTTCCAAAATAGGCAATTCCTTTAAAATACAGCTAAATAGATGTAGATTCTCTACCTTAGTAATTCACTACCTTAGTAATAATGCCCATATAACATTCATAAATAAAAAAAAACTGCAGTGTCTTAGTATCTTATTTGAAGAAAAATGATTATACTTCTAACATATCTAGCAAAGAACCTTAAAAAAAAACCTCCCTAACACAGAAACACACGTATATACAAAAATATACATGACCGCATTATTTATAATAAAAAACTGAAAACAACCTGAACTTACAAACAAAATAAATTACAGTACATCTATATAATGCAGACATTTAAAATAATGATGTAGGAGGCTCCTGGGTGGCTCAATTGGTTAAGGTTAAGCATCGGACTCTTGGTTTTGGCTCAGGTCATGATCTTAGGGTCATGAGACTGAGCCCTGCATCAGGCTCCACACTGGGCATGGAGCCTGCTTAAAATTCTCTCTCCCTCTCCCTCTGCCCCTCCCCACTCACACTCACTCTCTCTAAAAAATAAATAAAAAATAAAAGCTTAAAAAATTTTTAATTAAAAAATAAAATGATGTAGGTCTATATTTAGTGATATGGAGAAATGTTCACAATAATTCTAAGTGAAAAAAAGTAGGCAATACATATGGTTTTACTCCAGTTTTGTTAATATGTGTGATTCCATTTTTGTTTTATATACATAGTGCATATAAAAAATTGTATATCTAGCTAACAATACATAATTATTAGATATTATTTTATTTTTGTGATGTATTATATATTTGTATGGAAAACTGTTTGAAGCCTATACACTAAAACTAATAAGTCAACTTATGGGCAGAAGGGAAGACTTCAGAAAGTTTGTTATTGTTTTATATGTTTTTTCTAATTTTTAATAAATAAGCAAAAAAGCAAATGACCATAAACTTGTATCATTTTTTTAAATCTCTACTACTGGTTTAATTTCTGTCATTTGTCCCTCGTTCAGGAGTCACAGAAGTTTACTGCATTAAAATCTCTGAAGATATATCTACACACACACAGAGTCATTTGTAAAAATACACTACTCCAAGGATTTCTGATATGCCCTAGAGGTAAGATGCTTTCCACATAAAAGACACACTAGTCTAGACTTTGGTGAGAGAGGCAGACTCGTCAAGAATTATTACTGGAAACAATTTCCTCAAAGAGAACATAGTTCTGGAACTAAATATCTCACCAGAAATAAGTAGAAAAGAATAGATGTTAACCCTTGAGATTTATCCAAAATAAAAATCTACCAGCCCCAAATGCCTGCAACTCATGGAATTCTCTCAGAAAATAAAACTGACACCCCAAGTAGCCCAAGTGTGTTCCCATTCTCTTTTTCCTCCAAGCAGGGGAGCATCTTCCCACATTTTTTTTACAGGACATACATAGCCCCTTTTAGAGATTTTGTAGTCACTACTGGAGATTTCCTTTAATGTCTCTCAAGTTTTTGATAAATTTGATTAATTTCAAAATAATCAAACAAAATAAAGTTCCAAACGTTGCTTACTAAAATGAAAGAGACTTTAATGTCTTCACTTAGTCTAAAAATTTCACCATATTCAAATCCCAACATGCCTTCATGCACCTCTAACTTTGCCAAAGCCAATTTACACGATGCTGCCAGCCCACAACCTAGAGGATGAGTAACTTCTGAGTGGGCAGAGGGAGCTGACTGAGCAGCTGCGGAGGAAGGAGAGCCTTTACCAGATTGCTCCCGTATAAAGAAAGCCAAGTCCTGTCCATGCACGAAGGTGACTAACAAAGTCTATACCAGAATACCACCGGTCTGGGGAAGGATAAGATGGCATTCCTTGGTTCAGCATATATTTACTGATCACCCACCATGTCCCAGGCTCCATTTTAGGCACTGGAGATTCTACAGTGAATAAAATAAGACAAAAATTCTGCTCTTGTTGATCATACACTCTAGTGTACGTCAGAGACAAGTTAGATAAAAATAAAGCAAAAACATGCAGTCAAGTCACAGATAGGGGACAAGGAAGGCTGCTCTGAGAAGGTGCATTTGAGTGAAGATGCGACGGAAGGGAAGGAACAATCCCCGAGGATATCTGAAGGACGATCATTCTATGCTGAAGAAACAACAAGTGGCAAAGGACCTGGGGGGGGGGGGGGGGGGGGGGGNAGGCCAGCTTTCCTCAGAGGTATGTAAGACCATCAGGGTTTTTTTTCTTCAAATTTTTATCTATTTGTAATTTTTTTCTTATTTTTATAAACCTTTGTGTTGAGGGTCTCTTTTTAAATTTTTTTTAAATTTTAATTCAATTAATCGACATATAATGTATTATCAGTTTCAGAGGTATAGGCCTATGGTTCATCAGTCTCATATAACACCCAGTGCTCATTTCATCACATGCCCTCCTTACTGTCCATCACCCAGTTACCCTATCCCTCCACCCGCTCCCCTCCAGCAACCCTCAGTTTGTTTCCCATAATTAAGAGTCTCTTATGGTTTGTCTTCCTCTCTGGGTTTGTCTTGTTTTATTTTTTCCTCTCTTCCTCTATGATCCTCTGTATTGTTTCTTAAATTCCACGTATCAGTGAGATCATATGATAACTGTCTTTCTCTGACTGACTTATTTCTCTTAGCATAATACCAGCTCTCATCTCAGCATGAGAGGGAAAGCCACTGGAAGGGTTTTGAACAAAGGAGTAACATAATCTGATTTACATTTTTCTAAAGTAAGCTCTGTGCCCGCCCAACGTGGGACTTGAACTCAACCAGGAGTCAAGAGTTGCATGCTCAATTGACTGAGCCAGCCAGGGGCCAGATCTGATTTACATTTTTAAAGAATCACTCCAACAATAGAGTTGAGAACAGACTGAAAGGGGATTATTAGTAGTTGACAGCAGCTAGGAAGCTTCTGCAGTAATCCAGGCAAGAGGAGAGTGTCTGTGGTCTAGCGTGATAGCAACTATGAGGGTGCAAAGTGGTCAGATTTCGGATACATTTAAAGGTAGATGCAACACAATCTGCTGGTGGGTAGTTTGTGAGATATGAAAGACAGTCAAGAATGAGCATTTTGGCCTCCATATAAAACTTTTTAAATGTATATTTGGTATAACTACTGCTGAAACACTGAAATCAGGCTTGGAATCCAGAGCCAAGGAGACTGTAAGCTATAAAAGGTCTTCTGTAGGGACCTATAAACCTATAGGCTTCTAAGGCTCCATAAAACATCCAACTTACAAATAAATTCACTGCAATAGTTAGTCACTTAGAAAATGTTAATAGTTTCACTTAGTACATAGTTTTACTTATTCCCATTCTAGTCTTTGTAGAAGCACTTACACATTTTTAAGAAATGTGCTTGCTCTCATAAATCACTAATAATACATTTTTTAGTTCTCACTCTTAGCAACTTCCCTGTTGCAAAAACTAGTAACTCCCCTTCCTTGAAGAAGTTCCCCTCCCTACCTCTGCGGTGTTCTCCTGCCTTCCTGATTCCTCCCCTAGTTTCACCTTCCCGTTCAACACACCTTGATGCTGATCTGCAAAGTTCCAGCCTCCAACAGCCTTTTACTCAGCAATTTTAAATCACTTCACACAATAATCCCTTAAAAGTAAAGAGCTCACAGATTCCCATCTCTAGCCTGACTCTTTGGACCACAGTTTGCTCTTTCAAATGGCATCCCCAACACATGGGCATTTCCCAAAGCCTCTCACATTTACAAAGTCCCAAACTAAGGTTCTAATCTTCACCTGCTCTCACCAGCTAAAGCCAGGGAAGCGTGACTCTGAAAGACAGGCTACACAGCCTGGGTTTCCTTTGATAGTTAATATGGAACAAAATGAGACTGGTGAGTTTCCTGATAATCTTTCCTTATCTTTCTCCCTGAATTTACATAACATGTTATCTGTCTTGTTTTGTGGTATAATTGCCACATTCTATCTGATCTCAAAAGTGACATATCCTATTTGTATACTTATATATACTATATACACACACATACTACGATATACACTATTTACCATTAATCTGCTTGCTTCATCTTCCCTATTAGACTACGTAATCATTTAGGACCTATTTGAATCACTTTACATCACTTTATATAACTTCTGTGTAGTACCAGGGCATACAGACTTGGTGTTCCACATTTTCACACGGAAGGGCCATGATATTTGTTGTATCACAAACAAATGTAAAAGACAATGGAAAGGGACCAAACATCAAAGCCAGCTCATTAATAATTTTTCAAAAGGCACCTCATTTAAAAAAAAAAAAAAAAGGCACCTTGTTTTAAACTCTAAATACCATTACCGGGCGCCTGGGTGGCTCAGTGGGTTAAAGCCTCTGCCTTCGGCTCAGGTCATGATCTCAGGGTCCTGGGATCTAGGCCCACATCGGGCTCTCTGCGCTCAGCAGGGAGCCTGCTTCCTCCTCTCCCTCTGCCTGCCTCTCTACCTACTTGTAATCTCTCTCTGTGTCAAATAAGTAAATAAAAATTTTAAAAAATAATAATAATAAATAAATAAATACCATTACCACCAGGATTGCATTTTCTTCATTCTGCAATTAACAAAGTTTCCTTACCAACAGAGAACCCTTCTGACATATTTCATGAGGGTCTCAAATTCCTACCTATAAGCCACAGGAAGCAACCCATTTCTTTAAGATATAAACAAAAACAAACAAACAAAAATGAGCAAACTTAGGAGCGTATTTTGAAGGGAGACAGAATTTAAACATCAAAACAGCTTATAGTCTCGTCTTCTGAAACCAAAATATAGCCTCTTAGATTTCCAAAGGCACCATGCTTACTATTGTTTCTGGAAACTTCCTTTTTAAAATGATCAAATCCATTCTCCCCTTGCTACTAAAGTGAGGCCACCAGAAGTACTAGCAAGAGTTTGTCAGAAAATGAAACTGATGGGACGCCCCAACCTACTGAAGGAGACAAGCTCTTTAGGTAAAACATTGGAAGGGGACCCCTGGGTGGCTCAGTAGGTTAAGGGTCTGTCTGCCTTTAGCTCAGGTCATGATCCCAGGAGCCTGCTTTCTCCCCTCTGCCTGCTGCTCCCCCTGCTTGTGCTCTCTCTGACAAATAAATAAAATCTTAAAAAAAAAAAAAAATTGGAAGGATGGCTCTGTCCCACAGCCAGAGTCACATTTTGAAAACAATCTTCAAAATGTCATCTCTCTCATCAAAACCTTCAAAGGCCACAGGATAAAGTCCAAATATCTTAGCAAAATGTGAAGGCTCTCTATAATGTAATCGCAACCATCTTCCCCCTGTATCAATAAGCACTTGTGCTGACCACCTGCTACAGGCAGGGAGTAAGAACGTGCCTGATGTCCCTGCTCTCGTGGAGCTTACCGTCCAGTGAGGTATACGGCCCCATCACCTGTCTTCTGATCACACTACCTGTTCCCCCTTCTCCAAAGGTATCCACACATTTTACTGACTTCAGGTTAGGGTTCACATTGGTCCCTTTATCTAGAACTTCTTCACACCTGTAAAAACGCCTTTCAACTCAAAGACTATGGATAAAAACAAACAAACAACAACAACAACAACAAAAACAAAGACTATGGGTAAAACCACTTCTGCCTATCCCATGGCCTGTGTCCTTGACTAAATACTAAGCAGGCCGAAATAATCTCTTCTTTCTCTGGGATTTCATTTATTCTCTAACACTGTGAGGGTTGTAACCCTAAATGGTGATTCATATTTAAATATCTCTTTCTCCTCCCCTGGGCAGCGTGCCCCAGGACAGGACAGGACCATATATTATTCATCTTTGTAGCCTTGGAACCCAGCACATGGCTTGAAATAAATAAGCACTTAATTAATTGCTTTTTCAAATGCAACTCAGACAGAACACTGTCCTTGTTCAAAGCTCTTCTTTGGAAATCTATACATTTCCCTCTATGTAAAAAGTCTATGATCTTTTTTTTCAAAATGAAAAAAATTATTTATTTTAAATAATGGAAAATACTCTTTGAGGCGTAATTAGAATTTTATAAACAACTAATCATTGAAATAAGTGGTGCGAAAAGGAGTAATTAAAATAGGTAATAAAATTGCTATTCCAAAACAAAGCTTAAATACTAATAAAACTGATTATTTGTGTGTATTTCATAAACTCTTCCCTAAGGCAACTCCAAAAATGTCTTGAACCATGACATAATATTTTTATCCTATCACTCTGGCATGCTTTTTTAAGACTAACTAAAATCCTGCCTCTAGCAAGTAAGACTTCTCTTAAGTCCACATGTTTGCAGGAATGCATTATATATGAAAGCAGGAGTCTCTTTGTTTCTTTAACAGATAAAAGCAAAAATATTGGGCACCTGGGTGGCTCAGTGGGTTAAAGCCTCTGCCTTCGGCTCAAGTCATGATCTCAGGGTCCTGGGATCGAGGCCTGCATCAGACTCTCTGCTCAGCGGGGAGCCTGCTTCCTCCTCTCTCTATGCCTGCCTCTCTGCCTACTTGTGATCTCTCTCTCTGTCAAAATAAATAAATAAATAAATAAATAAATAAATAAATAATCTTTTAAAAAAAAAAAGGCAAAAATATTCAGATCGCAGACAGGCTACCAGAACCCCTTCCTATCACCCTTCCTTCTCCCACCACATCTCTGACCTCTGAGAGCCCCAACGGAACCTCTAGATACCTTAGAAGGCATTTAGAAGCCAAAGGAACAATGAAAAGAAAACCAAAGCATAACGTGGGAAACCGTTATCCTAATTCCTAATATCAGGACCTTTGAAAAGTATTTCTGCTGTCTGGGCGTCAGTTTCTTCACATGTAAAATAAGGAAAACTTATGTTCCTTCCAGCTGAAAATGCTATCATGTTCAAATATCTTCAACTCTGGAGACAGAGCATGCAATAATTTACCTGAATCCTGTGGGCCCTTTCAGGATATATACACGTGGTTAATACTTGGGATTTCATTGAATCAAGTAACCATCATTAAAAACTTTTCAATATTCGTACCTCAAATATGTATAGTCATTGCTAAATTACATGTAAGTAATATCAATATCTATAATATTACATATTAATAAGGCCCACCTTCTCTCTTAGATAAAAATAAGTACAAAAAGAACTTCTCTAGTGACCTCTGCATTGCCTTTGGTGCCCACTGATTGAAGAGAGCCCTATCCTGCGCCAGATGAAGGACACCGTGCTGGGAGGGGGCGGAGTGAAGACAAGCAGCAGCAGCAGGAGTCCCTGTCCTTAGGAAGATTATAGTCTGGTCTCCAGCACGAATGCTGCTTTCAAGAAGCAATGAGACATTTAGATAAACCTCCCAAATTTTTCTTTGCAAGAAAAGTACTGCATTACAATTTTGCCAGGTCAATTAAGAAAATGTGAAAAAATTTTAAAAAGTGGTAATTATATGAGGTGATGGATGTGTTAATTCACTTAATTATGGTAATCGTTTTACAATATATCCATGTATCAAATCATCATGTTGTACACTTTAAACATGTACAATTTTTGGGCACCTGGGTGGCTCCATCGTTAAGTATCTGCCTTTGCTCAGGTCATGATCGCAGGGTCCTGGGATGGAACCCCACATCAGGCTCTCTGGCTCAGCGGGGAGTCTGCTTCTCCCTCTCCCACTATCCCTGCTTGTCCCTCTCTCGCTATCTCTCTCTGTCAAATAAATAAAATCTTAAAAAAAAAGGTAAATATGTACAATTTTATTTGCCAATTATAGCACAATATGGCGGGGGGAAGAAAACTGAGTCTCTTCCCTCTCCCCATCTCCACCAAAAAAGAAAGAAATATAAAAATACAGACAACAGGGGTGCCTGGGTGGCTCAGTCATTAAGCAGCTGCCTTCAGCTCAGGTCATGATCCCAGGGTCCTGGGATCAAGCCCTGCATTGGGCTCCCTGCTCAGCGGAGAACCTGCTTCTCCCTCTCCCTCTACCTGCTCTCTCTGTATGTCTCTGTCAAATAAATAAATAAAATCTTTAAAAAAAAATACAGAGACATTTTTATCGTGGTGTGGAGACCTATGCTCCCCAAATTTTAGAGTGCACCGGCTCACTGGGAATCTGGTCAGTAGTTCTGCTGTGAGGACTAGGACTGCATTTCTAACCAGCTCCCAGGTAACACCACAGACCACAGTGGAGCAGCAAAGAGGTAGAGATATATTCTCTGTGGCAATATGCTTCCAAAAGGGACTCGTTTTGAGAATATATAATCTAAAAATTCACTTTTTTTTTTTATTTCAACTGGGAAAATTCCACAAAGCCAGACCCTGGCTCAAAGCCCAGGATCCCAGCCACACGCCTCTTAAAAATAGGTTTTCAAAATGCCTAGCATTTTTTCAAAAAAGAATAGGATATTTGGCTAAAATTCTAGCAAAGTTCTTGATACCAATCCAATTACTATTTTTTTTATTAACTTCATCCTTGTTTCAGTTTTCGCTTCCTGCTCTACCCTGTCATTAAAATGTGTCACAAAGCTTCCAAATTCTATTGTTCTTACCAGGTAGCTAAAATCCCTTTTGCCATCTGCTTATCTCCTACAAAGCAGAGGAAAACTTTTTTCCTGGCAAGCGTTCTAAATTCTTTTGGTTTTGCTTTTTATTTCAGCTTTATTGAGGTATGACTAACATAAAATTATAAGATATTTTAAGTGTACATTGTGGTGTTTTGATATACGTACATATTGTGAAATGATTTCCCCCATCTAGTTAATTGACACATATATCATCTTACTTGTTTATTTATTTATTTAGGTGAGAACATTTAACTTGTCTTAGCAAATTCAATTTTATAATGCAGTGTTATCAGCTCTAGTCATGTTTTACATTAGAGCCTCAGACCTTATTCATCTAATAGCTGAAAGTTTGAACCCTCTTACCAACCTCTCCCTCTTTCTCTAAATTCTTCAAGATTCCCAATGGCATAGATTATGCTGCAGAGTAATGGAATTAGGAAACCAGGAACTTCTGCACTTTCTGAAAGTTCAGGGTTACTTGGAATCATCATCCCAGAGAGAAGGCAATTAGAGGAGTCCTCTTTGCAAAACACAAACTCTATTTAACAACAAAACTAGAGTTTAAGTACAGAAGGTCAACTTCAAATGAATTCAGGATGCAAAGACATTTTCAGACACCCAGGCAATAACTTGACTTTCTAAAGACTGTACTTCAGTATTAAAATAGCTCAAGAAGAAAGCATATGTTTCTGTTTAGTGTTTTTCCCCCTGTTGTAAATTCTACTTTCTTATTATTTTCTTATTTTTTAAAAATATTTATTTCCTTATTTTAGAGAGTGAGGGCAGGGGAAGGGGGCAGAGAGAGAGAGGGAGAAGAGAGAAATCCAAGCAGACCCCATGCAGGGCTCAATTTCAGGACCCTGAGATCATGACTTTAGCTGAAACCAAGAGTTGGACGCTTAACCAACTAAGCCACCCAGGCACCTCCATTTTCTTATTTTGAAAACATTCTCTATCTTACTATCTCTGGAGCAATATCCTCAGCAAATTCCTCACAATTTCCCGTGAGTCTTCCAGCAAAGACACAGGTTTGCAAGTCAAAACCTGTGCAAACATCACCTGTCAAACTTCTGTAAGGTAATGACACATGCATCCCGAACCCTATTCACCATTCCCTTGCTGAGACTTTGCTAAAATTCTTACCATGACAAGAGAGACTTTCAAACAGCTTTCTCCAGGCTCTTCACTGTACAGGTGAGGACACAGAACCAAAGACCTTAAGTGACTCAAAGCTACACTGCTATTGAAACAGTCTTCCAGCTTCCTCATCTGTGCATTTTTTAATACTCCACAGGGAAGCAGAGGCAGCCAATTTTGAGAAATAAAAGCTATTTGTAAACATTTACCTTAGAAATTACAAAAAAAAAAACCCCAAAAAACCTCTGAAAGGAAAAAAGAGAAGCTGAGCTCTTTACCTTAACTGAAAAAGAAAGGGCAGACATCACACTGAATACTTAGGTCAGCTACTCGCAAACTGAATATAAAACAGCAAATTTCCCCTCATCTATTCTACCAGGACAGGTTCCACAGCAAATTTCTGCTATTCAGTAAAGGTAGGAAATCTTTTTTCATTGAGTATGATCGACCAAGCAGAGAAAAAGATAAGCAGTGAAGGATCATTCATAACTACAAGAATTCAAGTTGAATTTCTGAGAAAAAATTAGAGTATGCAACTAACTTCTCAAAATATGAACAAAGACAAGTGTACTTTAGTCAGGATATTCATTTTTTATTTATTACATACTTCTATTTTAGACTGGAGGCAATTAAAAGAGGTATACAGACTGAAGAAAGCTGAAAGCTTCATGTACCTCCATCAAAGAAGGGTTTCTGGTTGCTCATTGCTGTGTCCCAGGACCCAAAAGAGTGACAAACACAGAGCAGACGCTCCACACGTAATAACTGAACGACTGACTCAAAGGGAAAAAGAGACACAAGTTACAGGACACAGACACATGAAATCCACTGGGCTGGCTGCTTATGGGGACAGAAAATGGGGATACAATGTAATAAATAGATAAACCAGAGCTGAACTTTTTATGGATCAATGACAGATGATAAGTCATGACTTGTTCAGCCAAGGTTAAAAGGAAAAAACCTTACGGGAGATAGGAAAAGGTTGGGATGCAGAAGAATGCTTAGCTTTTAGGCATTAGCAACAGACTCTATCTTCAGAGGCCTCAACAAAAGAAGCGGAGGGGCTCAAGCCCGCCTTTACGTTCTCTGTCCCCCACTTAATGACAAATATTTATCAGTAAGCGTAAATAGGAAGTTCAATTCCAAATAATAATTACTAGTTTGGAAAGAAGGAATCTTGGAATCCCAGTTACCTATATCCCATCCAAAAAAAGAAAAAAAAAAAGAGTGCATTTTCAGATTAACCTGAACTAACCTGAGGATAAAAACAATCTTGCAACAAGCTATCAAAAACAATATGGTACTGTATCCTCAGCCAGCTATCATTAGTTAGCTACACAAATTTGTCTACTTGAGAGTTTTCTAAACATCTACAGCATAAACATAATATTTTCCACAAATACTGTATTATCACCTTCCTAATATTGTATTATCACAACATTCCCTCTATCACTAGCCCTGACCCCCAAAGACAGCATTACTTAAGAGATTCTGCTTTTACTCATGAGCTCAGTGTATACATTACTTATTCTAATTGCCTTAAGGGCTAGTTCTGCTACCATTAATAATACTACCTTTCAAAAGTTAACGGCTGAAAAGTAAGTTAACAAATGTATTCCTTAATTTTTTATACTTTTTCTAAAGGGATCTTCAGTTACCCCGATTCTGACTACATTTATTTATTTTTGCCTGAAATATAATTGACATATAACTATGTTAGTTTCAGGTATACAACATAATGATGCAATATTTGTATGTATTGTGAAATGATCACAATAGGTCTAATTAACATCTATCACCACACAGCTACAGTTTTTTCTGATGAAAATTTTAAACATCTACTCTCAGCAACATTCAAATATACAATACAGTATTGTTAACTATAGTCACCAGGCTGTATACATTACATCCCAGGACTTACTTATTTTATAACTGGAAGTCTGTACCTTTTGACACACTTTACTCATTTCATCTACTATGCCTCTCCCCGTCTCTGGCAACCACCAACCTGTTCTCTGTACCTATGAGTTTGTTTTTTTATTTTGTTTTATTTTAAAGATTTATTTATTTATTTGAGAGAGAGAGAGAGAGAAAGTGAGCAAGAGAGAGAGAGAGAAAGAGAACACAAGCACGGCGGGGAGGAGCAGAGAGAGAAGCAGACTCCCAGCTGAGCCAGGAGCCCAATTTTGGGGGGTGGGGGAAGCCTCGATCCCAGAAATTCAGGATCAGAACCTGAGCTGAGGGCAGATACTTAACCAATAACCAACTGAGCCACCCAAGTGACCCTGTTTTTTTTATGTTTAAGATTGCACGTAATTAAATGAGGTCATATGACATTTGTGTTTCTCTGCCTTATTTAACTTAGCATAATGCCCTCAAGGTCCATCCATACTGTTGCAAACAGCAAGAGTTCCTTCTTTTTATAGCTGAATAACATTCCACTGTATACACAGACACCACATTTTCTTTATCCATCCATCCACTGGTTGACATTTAGGTTGCTTCCTGGTCACAGCTAATGTGAATAATGACGCAATAAACATGCAACTGCACATATCTCTTCAATATCCTGTTTGTTTCCTTCAGATAAATATCCAGAAAGAGAACTTCTGGATCATATGATAGCTCAATTTTAATTTGGGGAGAAACCTCCATACTGTTTTCTGCAGCGGCTGTGCCAGTTTACATTCCCATCAATAGGGCACCATGGTTCCCTTTCTCTACATCCTTGCCACCACTTGTTGTTTCTTGTCTTTTTGATAAATACCATTCTGAGAAGAGCAAGGTGGTATCTCATGTGGGGGCTCAGAGTACAAGCTTCCCTCTGCCTTTTATTGACCTCAGTCACTTCTTCCCTGACAAGCAGGTATTTGAGGAAAGCTACTAACATGCAAGAAAAAGACCAAGTCAAACCAAAAAAAGCAACCTAAGCAACCCAAAGACCATTGAAAAGGGATTTTTAATGTATCGATTGCCTGAGAGAGATACAGCACTGGTGAAGACGGTATGACTTTTAAAAAGAGCACCAGAAAATTAAAATAATAATGGAAGTTTTAAAAATAATCAATAGAAGGGGCACCCAGGTGGCTCAGTAGGATGAGCAGCTGCCTTTGGCTGAGGTCATGATCCCAGGGTATCAAGCCCCATGTCAGGCTCCCTGCTCAGAAAGGAGCCAGCTTCTCCCTCTCCCTCTTCCTCTGCCCCTCCCCCCAACTGATGCTCATGCACACATGCTCTCTCTCTCTCTCTCAAATAAATAAAATCTTTTTAAAAGATTTAAAAATATAAATCACTAATTTCATGGGCTAGCTTCAATGAAAGCTACTGTTCTCAGAGCTCAGGTCTCAAGAACAAAATCCCTAAAGATTCACACCAAATAAAATACCTCTGACCCAGAGCTAAATTCTTATCACCTTGGTATTTTTTACTCCAGAGATAACATAGTATTAATTCTGACTGACCTACATACTAATTATCTTCCAGCAGGAATGTCATTCCTGGTCACAATGTTGCTTTCCTTTTAAACTGGCTTTTGTTTAGCTGTGACCCTTAACATATCACCCTAATCCAATTGAAAGTGTAAGACTGCCCATTACAATGTTCTCCCTACTTATTTATGTTATAAAGTTTCCACAAAACAAATTAAGTATATTCATTTTTTTAAAAATCATAGTCAAGAAATGTTCCTAAGCCATCTCATTTTTAAATATTTCCTATTATTACAACCATGTGCTATTTTCCACAGCAGTATGATAATCAAATATACCAACACACTAACAAATTCATACGTACTAAGAGAAATAATAATTTTAAATAAAATAATTATTTTGCTTAAAGTACTATCCAAAGATATTCTGTGGAATCAAAATGTATGGGAGACTATGGTGAGTGCTGTGAAAGGTGTAAGCTGGATGATTCACAGACCTGTACTCCTGGAGCAAATAATAAAAAAAATTAAAAAAAATAAAAACAAAATGTGTGGGAGAGACTGACTGACAAATGACAAGTTTGAATGCAAGGCAGGCTACACTAAAATATAGGGTCCCATAATATACTAAGATTAATTCCAGAAAGGCAGTGGAGAGGATAGTGGGAAGGCATCACTGGCTGCCTCGGTGGATGCTTTTTTCCCACGGACACCACTTAGGCCAAGTCCCTTAACAAAATTCTAAATAAAATGTGCATAATTAACTCCCAATAGTCAATTTATTTTTTTTTAAGATTTCCTTTATTTATTTGACACAGAGAGAGACAGTGAGAGAGGGGATACAAGCAGGGAGAGTGGGAGACAGAGAAGCAGGTTTCCCGCTGAGCAGGGAGCCCAATGCGGTGCTCAATCCCACATGACCTGAGCCGAAGGCATACGCGTAAGGACTGAGCCACCCAGACGCGGCTCCAGTAGTCAATTTAATGTTCACCTATGCCGAAACAGCATACTTGAAAGGACATGCACTATGATGTCAGTGAAGTCTGATTTCCCACCCCATCTCCGCCACCAATTCGCTATGAGATGACAAAGTTCTGATCTCTGCCAAACACCTCCATGTCATTACTTAGCACAGCACCTGACATGCCAGAAGCATTCAATAAATATTTGTTGAATGGATGGATGGAAGTGTGGAATTTCTGTGAGGGCTGCATGTAGAAATGCACACATCATTGTAATAGGTACTCAGCACACATGGCAGCATCCTTCCCCTATCCCTCCCAGTCCCTCCCCTTCCTTACAGGGCTCATCTGCCTTGTTTTTATCTGCTATGATTTTCTCTCCCTCATAGATGATCCCTTCCCATGGAGTTGACTGTTATTCTTTCTGGAATAAACCCCAAATGCAGAATTCTAGAAATGATAATCTGACCAGATATCAATAATGTTTTGTCATCTTTCCCCCAAAATTAGCTTCCCTTCTAAACTTCTCTTTTTTTCTCAACAAAGCAACCAAATCTGAGCACCTACTCATAAGTTCTATACTGTGCTGGCCCGAGACTATAGAATCCTACCCCCAAGAATTCCATACATACTTGGAAATAATAAACTAACAACATGTAAAACAATAGAGAAAATAGTAAGCGATTCATACCATGTATCAAAAGGTTACGTAACTGAAAATTCAACTACATGTGATAAAATAAGAACCAGAGAATACTTGTTGTTCTTGTTGTTTTCCAAAGACTACAGGACAGCCATGATGGAAGCACACACACAAATCTGGACCTAGTAATTCCTGTCTGGAAACTCACTGGAAAGAAACAACCCTGAAGGGGAAAAGAGGACAGAGAAGTTGTCTGAATAAAAGATGTTTAGGATC
>LNAC01000267.1:2905132-2921021 GCA_002007465.1 Ailurus styani
AAAAATCTTTAAAAAAAAAAAAAAGATGTTTAGGATCATGCATAAATGGGAAAATTAGAAATAACTTTAAAATTGAACAATATAGGAACACCTGGGTGGCTCAGTTGGTTAAGCAGCTGCCTTTGGCTCAGGTCATGATCCCAGGGTCCTGGGATCAAGTCCCGCATTGGGCTCCATGCTTGGTGGGGAGCCTGCTTCTCCCTCTGCCTCTGCCTGCCACTCTGCCTTCTTGTGCGCTCTCTGACAAGTAAATAAATAAAATCTTTTTTAAAAAAATTAAAATTAAATAAATAAATAAATAAATAAATAAATAAATAAATAAGGCGCCTGGGTGGCTCAGTGGGTTAAAGCCGCTGCCTTCGGCTCAGGTCATGATCCCAGGGTCCTGGGATCGAGGCCCACATCAGGNCCATATCGGGCTCCCTGCTCAGCGGGGAGCCTGCTTCCTCCTCTCTCCTCTCTCTCTGCCTGCCTCTCTGCCTACTTGTAATCTCTCTCTGTGTGTCAAATGAATAAATAAAATCTTTAAAAATAAATAAATAAATAAATAAATAAATAAATAAATAAATAAAATGGGGGGGGGTGTGCCTGGGTGGCTCAGTCGTTAAGCGTCTGCCTTTGGCTCAAGTCATGATCCCAGGGCCCTGGGATCAGGCCCCATATGGGGCTCCCCCCTCAGTGGGGAGCCTGCTTCTCCCCTCCCTGCCACTCCCCCCAGCTTGTACTCTCACTCTCTCTCTCTGTCAAATAAATAAATAAAATCTTAAAAAAAAAAAAAAAAGGTCAGGGGAGGATGCCTGGGTGGCTCAGTTTGTTGAGCATCTGCCTTCGGCTCCGGTCATGACCCCAGGGTCCTGGGATCGAGTCCCACATTGGGCTCCTTGCTCAGCAGGAACCCTGCTTCTTCCTCTCCCTCTACCCCTGCTCATGCTCTTGCTGCTCTCTTGCTTTCTCTCAAATAAATAAATAAAAATCTTTTTTTCAAAAACTTAATGTTTAAACATTTTAGGAATATACAATTATCATGTACTTTAGTCAGAAGAAAACTCTCCACTTGGAGCCCAGTGTATCTTTCTTTCTTTCATGAGCCTGGCTCTGCTCTAGACACTGAGAGTACAGCAGTAAATATAACACATACCATAGTATCACGCAACAGAGCATGACACTGCCCTGAGAGCACAGTGTCTAGAGTGCGATATTTGGGAGGCCCATGAAAATGGTTTGTTTCAAAATCAGAAGAAAATGTGAACTTTTAGGCTAAAGAGAATGTTTTAATATGTAATATTAATATATTCATCTTTATACCAATACAGCCATAAAATATAATTTTTAATACTTTTTTAAATGACAAAAAGACACCTGCAAAGGCAAAAGTGCCTCAGAGTCATGAAAGTCATACTGTGGCCCTGGGAGACGTCCACACTAAGGATCGAATATGAATAAGGAGCCAGCAATTCTGATTTGAGAGAAAAGTATTTCAGGCAGAAAGAGCAGCTGACACGAAGGCCCTAAAAATGGCATAATAACTGATAGTATGTATGGAGAAGGGAGTAATATGACAAAGGCCTGGTTTGAACCATAAATAAAAACAATAAGAACAATGTGGAATAAAATTAATAATGCTAAGGGATTTAGAAATGTAACCAAGGAGGTGAAAGTTTTGTACATAAAAACTACAAGACATTAATGAAAGAGGAAAGAGGAGCACCTAGGTGGCTTACTTGGTTAAGCATCCAACTCTCAATTTCAGCTCAGGTCATGATCTCAGGGGCCTGGGATTGAGCCCCACATCAGGCTCCACACTGAGTGTGGAGTGTGCTTGTCCCTCTCTCTCAGCTCCTCCCAAACCACCCCCCCCCGGCTCATGGGCAAATAAATAAATAAGTAAATAAATAAATATTTTAAATAAATAAATAAAGTTGGTTGGTTTTTTTTTTTTTAATGGAAAGCCATCTCCTACTCATGGATTGGAAGATTACTACCATTAAAATGTCCATACTGGGAGCCTGGGTGACTCAGTGGGTTAAAGCCTCTACCTTCGGCTCAGGTCATGATCTCAGGGTCCTGGGATCGAGGCCCACATAGGGATCTCTGCTCGACGGGGAGCCTGCTTCCTCCTCTCTCTCTCTCTGCCTGCCTCTCTGCCTACTTGTGATCTCTCTCTCTCTCTCTCTGTCAAATAAATAAATTTTTAAAAAAATCTTTAAAATGTCCATACTATCCAAAGCAGTCTACAGATTCAATGCAACTTCTATCAGTATTTCAATGGCATTTTTCACAGATACAGAAAAAAACAATCCTAAAATTTGTATAGAACCATAAAAGACCCTGACTAACCAAAGCAATACTGAGAAAGAACAAAGCTGGAGGCATCACACTTCCTGATTTCAAACTATATTAGAAAGAGTAATCAAAACAGTAAGGTACTGCATAAAAACAGATACATAAGCCAATGAAACACAATTGCGAATTCAGAAATAAACCTACACATATACAGTCAACTAACCTATGAGAAGGGTGCCAAGAATACAGACTGGAAAAGGATAGTCTCTTCAACAAATGGTGTTGGATCACTCAGCATTAGGTAAATACAAATCAAAACCACAACGAGATACCACCTCACACCTGTCATTCAGAATGGCTAAAATCAGTAACTCAGGAAACAACAGATGTTGGTGAGGATGCAGAGAAAGGGAAACCCTCTTACACTCTGGTGAGAATGCAAACTGGTGCGACCACTCTGGAAAACAGTATGTTGGTTCCTCAAAAAGTTAAAAATAGAGTTACACTATGACCCAGCAATTGCACTACTAGGTACTTATCCAAAGGATACAAATGCGATGATTCAGAGGGGCACACACACCCCAATGTTTATAGCAGCAATGGCCACAACTGCCAAAATATGGAAAGAGCCCAGATGTCCATTGACAGATGAATGGATAAAGAAGATGTGGTATATATAAACAATGCAATATTACTCAGCCATCAAAAAGAATAGAATCTTGCCATTTTCAATGATGTGGATGGAACTAGGGGGTATTATGCTAAACAAAATAAGTTAGTCAGAGAAAGACAAATACCATACGATTTCATTCATATGTGGAATTTAAGAAACAAAACCAATGAACATGGGGGAGGGGAAGGAAAAATAAAATAAGAGGAAAACAGAGAGGCAAACCATAAAGACTCTTAACTGTAGGAAACAAACTAAGGGGTGCTGGAGGGAAGGTGGGTAGGGGGATGTGACAAGTGGGTGATGGGCATTAAGGAGGGCACCTGAAGTAACGAGCACTGGGTGTTGTATGCAACTGATGAATCACTAAATTCTACTCCTAAAATTAATAATACACTACATGTTAATTAAATTGAATTTAAATTTTAAAATCTTTAAATAAAACAATGTTGGGAAAACTGAACATCCATGTGCAAAAGAATGAACTGGATCTTTATCTTATACCATATACAAAAATTAACTCAAAATGGACTAAAGACTTAAATATAAGAACTGAAACCACAAAACTCCTAAAAGAAAATACACGGGGTAAGCTCTTTGATATTAGTTTTGCCAATGATTTTTTTGGATATGACACCAAAAGCACAAGTAACAAAAGCAAAAATAAACAAGTAGGATTGGAGCAAACTAAAAAGCTTCTGCACTGGGACGCCTGGGTGGCTCCGTTGGTTAAGCAGCTGCCTTCGGCTCAGGTCATGAATCGAGTCCCACATCGGGATCCCTGCTCAGCAGGGAGCCTGCTTCTCCCTCTGCCTCTGCCTGCCACTCTGCCTACTTGTGTTCTCTCTGACAAATAAATAAATAAAATCTTTAAAAAAATTTTTTTTAAATAAATTTAAAAAAAGCTTCTGCCCTGAGAAAGGAAAGTCAACAAAATGAAATGGCAACCCCGTAAAATAGGAAAAAAACTACAAACTATGTATCTGATAAGGGGTTGACATTTGAAATACATAAGGAATTCATACAACTCAATAGCAAAAAAAAGCAAATTACCTGATCAAAACATGGGCAAAGAATTTGAATATTTTTCCAAAGAAGATATACAAATAGCCAACAGATATATGAAAAGGGGCTTAATATCAACTAATCACCAAGGAAATGCAAATCAAAACCACGATGAAATAACACTTCACATGTGTTAGGCTGACTATTACGAAAAAGACAAGATAACAAATATTGGCAAGGACATGGAAAAAAGGAAACCCTTGTATAACTGTTGCCAGGAATGTAAATTGGCACAGTCTCTATGGAAAACAGTATGGAGTTTCCTCAAAAAATTAAAAATAGAACTATTGTATAATCCAGCAGTCCCACGTCTGGGTATATACACTAAGGAAATGAAAATAGTGTCTGGAGGAGACACCTGCACTCCCATGTCCACTTTAGCCTTATTCACAATAGCCAAGATAGGGAAACAACCTAAGTGTCCATCAGTGGATGACCAGATAAAGAAAATGTAGTGTGTGTATGTATACAGGGGAGCATTATTCACACACCCGCCTGTGCACATGCAAACACACACAAAGAGAAGAAAAGCCTGCCACTCCTGACAACATGGATGAATCTGGAAGACATGCTAAGTGAAAGGGCACCTGGGTGGCTCAGTGGGTTAAAGCCTCTGCCTTCGGCTCAGGTCATGATCTCAGGGTCCTGGGATGGAGGCCTGAGGCCCGCATGGGCTCTCTGCTCTGCAGGGAGCCTGCTTCCTCCTCTCTGTGCCTGCCTCTCTGCCTACTTGTAATCTCTCTTTGTCAAATAAATAAATAAAATCTTCAAAAAAAAAAAAAGACATGCTAAGTGAAATAAACCAAAGACAAATATTGTATGGTCTCACACATGCAATCTAAAAAAGTCAAACTCATAGAAACAGAGTAGAAAATTAATCGCCAGGGATGCGGGATTGGGGGAGAAAGGGGGAGATGTTGGTCAAAGGGCACAAATGTTCAGTTAAAGATAAATAAGTTCTGAAGATCTAATGTACAGCATTGGTGACTACAGGTGAAAATACTGTATTGTACACCTGAAATTTGCTAACGCAGTAGATCTTAAGTTTTCACTCCACATACACGCAAAAAAATTGCTAATGGGAGGTGATGGAGGTATTAACTTGATTGTGGTTATCATTTTACACTGTATACATTTATCAAACCATCATGCTGTACACCTTAAGTATACACAGTTTTGTCAATTATACCTCAATAAGGCTGGAGGAAAAATAAAGAAAGGACATCATATAAGAAATAGGTGAGAAAACGAGGCATTTCAATAGGAAAAGTAAAGAAGAAACTTAAAAGAAATGTGATCGCTTTCTTCAATTTTCCCAAGGGTGGAAATTGGAACAATTCCAAGGATTGGGAGAGGTATTCTGAGTAGCTGGGAGAAGTGTGGCTAAGGAGTTACAGGTCTAGGGAGATGCAGATTTTCACTCAATAATAAAAGTGCTCTAGGGGTGCCCAGGTGGCTCAGTTGGTTAAGCATCTGACTTTGGCTCAGATCCTGGGATTGAGCTCCATGTGTCAGGCTCCCTGCTCAGCAGGAAGTCTTCTTCTCCCTCTCCCTCTGCCCGTCTCCCTGCTCGTGCATGCGTGCCCGTGCACATGCTCTCTCTCTCTCTCAAATAAATAAAATTTTAAAAATAATAACAACAAAATAAAAGTGCTCTAACTCCTCTGAGTGCTCAACACTGACAGTGCAGTTACATAATAAACTCTCCATCTCTTACCTTCAAGCAGAGGACAGAGAGCTAAACTTCAAGAATATTGCAGAGGGCACCTGTGCATTAGAAAGAAGGTTGAAAAACAGAATAATCAAGGTCCTCACCATCCCAGTAATCCTAAATTAGCATCTGTTTGCACAGAGGTCTGCTATAAACTGGGTTCACCAGAAAACAGCCTGAGGCAGAAGAGAATGGCAGGACGTGCTGGAACTGCACTGGAGCCCAACTTCTTCTGCTCCTATGTGCTTCCCTTCCCCCACAGGGACAATCCTGACAGCACTCCCCAACAAACTTCCTGCACACTATCTCCATCTATCTTATGAAATTTGCTTTGACTGTAAAATGCTTTGTTGCTATAGACTGCAGTTTTTTTTTGTTTTTTTTTTTTAAAGATTTTATTTTATTATTTAAATGACACAGAGAGAGAGATTACAAGTAGGCAGAGAGGCAGGCAGAGAGAGAGGAGGAAGCAGGCTCCCTGCTGAGCAGAGAGCCCGATGCGGGCCTCGATCCCAGGACCCTGGGATCATGACCTGAGCCGAAGGCAGAGGCTTTAACCCGCTGAGCCACCCAGGTGCCCTGGACTGCAGTTTTTAAAAAGTTTAATAAATACTGCTGTACAATCCCGATGCCAAAATTACCCCATTTTAACTACTTTATAGTAATACAATTTATAGTTTTTTAGTCCCTGATATCACAAGTTCTCTTCCCTCCCTACCTTTATTTGTCAAAAATTTTGACAATTTTATCACTTTAAAAATTACATTTGATATTCTGATTAGTATCATACTGAATTATGCAATCTGATTAGGATCAAACAGATTGAAATGAATATGACATCTTTATTTGACTGAATGTTTCTACTCAGGAATATGGTATTTTCTTTTATTCAGATCATCTTCATGTCCTTCGACAGTTCTATGATTTCCTCATGTGAGTCTTACATGTTTCTTGTTAGGTATTTTCCTAAATATTTTATATCTATGGTTGGTATGTGAATAAGACTTATTTTTTTTAAAGATTTTATTTATTTATTTGACAGAGAGAGAGAGATTACAAGTAGGCAGAGAGGCGGGCAGAGAAGAGGAAGCAGGCTCCCTGCTGAGCAGAGAGCCTGATGCAGGCCTCGATCCCAGGACCCTGAGACCATGACCTGGGCGGAAGGCAGAGGCTTTAACCCACTGAGCCACCCAGGCGCCCCTGAATAAGACTTTTTTAGAGGTAATTTCTAACTGGTTATTACAGGTGAATAGGATAATACTGATTTTTTTTAAGATTTTATTTATTTATTTGACAGAGAGAGATCATAAGTAGGCAGAGAGGCAGGCAGAGAGAAAGGAGGAAGCAGGCTCCCTGCCAAGCAGGGAGCCGGATGCAGGGCTCAATCCCAGGACCCTGAGATCATGACCTGAGCCCAAGGCAGAGGCTTTAACCCACTGAGCCACCCAGGCGCCCCAATGATACTGATTTTTTAAAAGCTACTCTTATAACCAGCAACCTTATTGGAGTCTTTTATTAGTTCAAGTAGTTTCTTCCCATTACAATACATGGGGACATTATGATTTTTCTAATAGACTATTTATAAACACCTGAAAATTACAGTTTTGCCTATACATTTCAGTTTTTAAAAATTCACTATCTAGAATTCAATCCCTATCAAAATACCAACAGCATTTTTCACAGAACTAGAACAATCCTAAAATTTATGTGGAACCACAAAAGACCCCAAAGAGCCAAAGCAATCCTGAAAAAGAAAAACAAAACTGGAAGTATCACAGTCCCAGATTTCAAGTTAAATTACAAAGCTGTAGTAATTGGGGCGCCTGGGGGATTCAGTTGTCCCCACGGCTCAAGTCATGACCCCAGGGTCCTGGGATGGAGCCCCACATTAGGCTCCCTGCTCAGCAGGGTGTCTGCTTCTCCCTCTCCCACTCCCCCTACATGTGTTCCCTCTCTTGCTGTGTCTCTGTCAAATAAATAAATAAAATCTTAAAAAAAAAAGCTGTAGTAATCAAACAGTAGGAGGCAGGCATAAAGCAGACACAAAGATCGATGAAAAAGAACAGAAAACCCAGAAATAAACCCACAATTATACAGTCGATCTTCAACAAAAGAGGCAAGAATATGCAATGGGAAAAAGTCTCTTCAATAAACGCTGTTAGGAAAACTGGACAGCTACATGCAAAAGAATAAAACTGGATCACTTTCTTACACCCTACACAAAAATAAACTCAAAATGGATTAAAGGCCTAAATGTAATACCTGAAACCATAAAAATCCTAAAAAAAGAGCACAGGTAGTAATTTCTCTGACATCAGCCATAGCACCATTTTTCTAGATATAACTCCTGAGGCAAGGGAAATAAAAGCAAAACTAAACTATTGGGACTACACTAAAATAAAAAGCTACTGCACAGCAAAAAAACAATTAACAAAACGAAAAAGCAACCTACTGAATGGGAGAAGATATCTGCAAATGACATATCCAATAAAGGATTAGTATCTAAAATATATAAAGAACTTACACCAGAAAAACAAATAATCCGATGAAAAAATGGGCAGAAAACATGCACAGACATTTCTCAAAGAAGACATCCAGATGGACAAAAGACATACAACATCACTCATCAGGAAATACAAATCAAAACTGCAATGAGATATCACCTCACATGGGTCAGAATGGCTAGAATAAAAAAAACAAGAAACAACAAGTGTTGGTGAAGATGTAGAGAAAAAGGAACCCTCGTGCACCATTGGTGAAAATGCAAACTATTGTGGAAAACAGTATGGAGGTTCCTCAAAAAGTTAAAAATAGAACTACCCTATGATTCAGTAGACACACTACTGGCTATTTGCCCCCAAAAGTACAAAAACACTAATTCAAAGAGATATATGCATCCCTATGTTTACTGCAGCATTAATTACAATAGCCAAATATGGAAACAGCCCAACTGTCCATCTATAGATAAATGGATAAACAAGATGTAGGGTGTGTGTGCGTGTGTGTGTGTGTGTGTGTGTGTGTGTGTGTGAGAGAGAGAGAGAGAGAGAGAGTGACAGAATATTATTGAGCCATAAAAAAGAATGAAATCTTGCCATTTGCAACAACATAGATGAAACTAGAGCATATAATGCTAAGTCAGAGAAAGACACCATATGATTTTGCTCATATGCAGCATTTAAGAAACAAAATAAATGAACAAAAGAAAAGAGAGAGAGAAACCAAAAAGACTCTCAACTACAGAGAACAAACTGATGGCTACTAGAAGGGAGGTGGGTGGGTGGGAGGATGCGTGAAAGAGGTAAAGGGGATTTAGAGTACACTTATGATGAGCATTGAGTAATGCATAGAACTGTTGAATCACTATATTGTACACCTGAAACTAATATAACACTGTATGTTAACTATACTGGAGCTAAAATAAAATTAAAAATGGAAAAGAAAAAAAAAACCTGAAAAAATTTTCATTAGCTAGAACCTCAAGTTCAATGCTGAGCTGTTTTGCTCCTGACTTAAACTGTTTATCATTAAACATATTGATCATGGGTTTCTAGTGGATTACTTTTATCAATGTAAGAAAGTTTCTTTTGCTCATGCTAAGTTTTTATCATATACTGATGCTGATATCATATACTAAGTTTTGTCAATGTAAGAAAGTTCTTTTCTCATGCTAATAAGTTTTTAATCATATACTGACACTGAATTTCATCAAGTACTTTTTGAATTTCTGTCATGTACATTACATGGATTTTTCTTCTTTTAATCTACTAAAGTAATACAAATAATTTATTACTTTATAAAAGTTCCTTGTACTGACCTATCCTTGGATTCCTGTGATGCAAACGATTTATCTAGACATGTAATATGTTACTCTTTTAATACACTACTGACTTTTTTTAATATTTAATTTGGGATATTCATATCTATGTTAAAAGAGAAACTGATTTGTAATATATACATGTGCCCTGTGCTTTTCTTGTCCACTTCTGGTATCATAGTTATATTACCCTTACAGAAGGAGTTAGGAAGTGCTCTACACACTAGAAGAGTGTTACAGGGAGATTTGTTTCTTGAAGATCTGATAAAATTCACTTATAAAACCGTCTGGGACTCCTATCTCTGACTACCTTTTCAATTTTTGCTATAATCATCAACTAATTCAGGTTTTCTGTCTCTCTGTGATTCAAATAAAATCATCCATTTCACCTACATTTTTTCATTATTATACGTGTACATATATATATTTGTGTATTTTTCTCATCTATATTCATGATAATGCCCCTTTTGTCATCTCTCATGTTCTATAACTGCATATATCCTCTTTTCCCTAATCAAATTCACCAAAGATTTATGTCACTTATTGGCCTATTAAAAAAAAAAGTTTTTTGTTTTGTCATTTAGGTTTATTGATTTTTATTTTTATTTATAATAATAATAAGAGATCAATTCTTTCTACTTTGGTATTATTACTACTACTACTACTATTATTTTGGTTGTTCATTGGGTCCATTAATTTCCTATCTTTCTAATAAATGAATCTTGCCTGTACTTCTTTGGCCTCATCCCACCAGAACTTCCTTCTGATGGATGTTTTAGATCTCTATTACTTCCTAATTTCCTTGTGATATTCTGCAAAATTTTGTTCCTATCTTCTAAATCACTAAATTTGTCTTTAATCCTATCCACACGATTCTCAAGCTGATGTATTTAATCTTTTGAGTTCAATAACCCTATTTTAAATTTCCATGAACTTTATTATAGAAATAATACTTTTTCATAGCAGGCTATTATCTAACCTAGTCACTTCCCCAAATCTTTTTGAAGATACCAACTAACATGTTTCTAGCTTCTCCTATATTCTCCCGAAGTCTGCTTACTGTGGGTCTTTCCTTCCTCCTATTTGTTTTCCTTGAATGTCGGATGACCCTTTGATTTTCATTCATACTTCAGCAGGAAAGACTAGGTCAATCCACAAGGGCAGCTCACGCACACCTGTCGGCTGGCTAGCATTGGGTCTCTCCTTGGGGAGTGACAACGGCTGTAGGCTCTATGTAAGTGTAGAGGAGGTGACCGGTGACCCCGCCGTGCTTTAGGGTATACGAGCAGGAAATCAGCAAGACAGCAGGCTGGGAGACAAACACAAACCTGCGGAAGTAAGAAAGTCCTCTTGTGGTGAAGGATTTTTGTAGACCCTGCTGACCGGAAGGGTTACATTGCCTTGCCTACCCTGCTTTTTGCTGGGGGTGCCCACGCTAATCTTAAGCTCTACTCTGCTTCTCTCAGATCCCTACACCCTCGTTCTTCAGACACAGTCCTCAGTTCCTCACCAGAGGGTCGCTGTCATAAATGCAATACTTGAGTTTCATGAATTTGGCTCTAGGGCCCCTTCCTCTCAGTAGCAGTCAGTCACTGTAAGCTCTGCTTTTAATTCCATTTTCTTCTGCACCTGTGTTTTGGGTTATGATTTTTTGTTTTTGTTTTTGTTTCCTTTTGTCAATCTAATCCTATCTGCCATCTGTTTTCAGTTTTCCAGGAATTCTTGCTAACTTTGGTCTACTAGAGGTGGGTGCCTTTTCTGGTTTTCTAGCAGTGTAACAGATTTTTTTTTTAAATGTCTGTATCTTATTATTTTAAAGGATCTTATTATTTTAAAGGATTTTTATTAAGAGGGGAGCTAAAGACCTGTGTTCAGGCTGCCATTTTACCCCCAAAATCCAGTTTGTTCTCCTGAGTTCCTAAATGAAATATTCCTTTGCGATTTATTTTTTTTTTAAAGATTTTACTTATTTATATGACAGAAAGAGAGAGATTACAAGTAGGCAGAGGGGCAGGCAGAGAGAGAGGAGGAAGCAGGCTCCCTGCTGAGCAGAGCCCGATGCGGGCCTCGATCCCAGGACCCTGGGATCATGACCTGAGCCGAAGGCAGAGGCTTTAACCCACTGAGTCACCCAGGCGCCCTTCCTTTGCGATTTAAACTGTTTTATTCAAACCACCCCAATGAACACTTTGCTAAGGAAAAGAAAAATCATTCTTCTCAATCCTTGCTTACTGGTGAACAAAACAGATTTCGGTTTTGTCAAGCTCATTAAAAAAGTGACTAAATCCAGTTAAACATGGCAAGTTCCATGAAAGAAGTGACATTTAAGCAATATTTTTCCAAGGGAGAAAAAAAAACATATAAAGTTTATGAGAAAGGCAGTCTTAGAGAAGGAAATGGGAACTTCCCCAGATTTCAAATGGAAAGATTTATTCATTTCATTTACAAGGAATCAAGAGTTTGATCCAATAAAAAGGCAGTTACAATAAATCTAAAGCCACTACGATGTAAGCTTGATCTTTCAAAGTTGATGCTATTTCCCTAAAAGTGTAAACGGAAACGTATTCCTTTTGCAAATTACATCCACACCCAGTATCAAGTCAATAAGTATTTCATAAGCGTGTAACATAAATCTTTAAGAAAGCGAAACAAGGTGAAGCAAAGATGTGGCCTCCATCTTTAACTGAAAATCTGAACGGGAAGAAAAAATACACACATATCCAAATTAGATTCCATATTAAGTTAATGAGAGATGCCAGGAAGTGGTTCAATGTTTTCAGCTCTTAAAAGAATTGCGATAGTAATTCACAACTACAATGAGAGGAGGGAGAGAAACAGATGCAGATTGCTTTTTTAATCTATTATTTTAGGTTTTTTTTTTAAGATTGTATTTATTTGACACAGAGAGACACAGCAAGAGAGGGAACACAAGCAGGGGGAGTAGGAGAGGGAGAAGCAGGCTTCCCCCTGAGCAGGGAGCCCAATGCAGGGCTCGGTCCCAGGACCCTGAAATCATAACCTGAGCCGAAGGCAGACGCTTAATGACTGAGCCACCCAGGTGCCCCTATTTTAGGTTATATTAAGTACTGAAGTATTTAATAAGTATTGAAGTATATAATAATAAGTGTCGAAGTATATAATACTTCAATAAGAAGTTTTGAAACTAGACCAGAAAGCACATAATGGAGAGACACTTACAGGTCTAATCTTGGCAAGGAAATGATTGTTTGGCTCACGTGGCATTTTACATAAAAATCCAGGATTCAGTTTTTCTGAAGAATCAGAAAATTTGGCAAATCTGGCCCCATATTCCCATGTAAAAGGAGTCACGGGGAGCCCATGGGTGCTGGCAAATGTTAACTGGCTCTGCTGACAGGAAAGACCAAAGAAGCCCATACACCCACCCACCGAGGCTGATGGCAGGTTCCCAGCGTGATGTCCTGAGCTGAGCCAGCCACCTCCGTGAGCCGGCTCTGACACGAGGGTGACTAGAGCTGGGCTGTGGCTGCCTCCTGAGAAGGGCTAAAGAGCCCTGTGTTCTCCAGAACTCCTGTGCTCCCTACAGTCTGACACGTGGCCGCTTCCTGACCTTGGCACCAGTCTGCCTCCCACTCCCTTTGTCCCTCCATCCCAAAGAACTCCAGATCACAACTGGTGGCAGTACCAGGTACACTATCCGCACACCACACACAAAAATCATTGCTTACGTCTGAATGTACCTATTATGGGAGGGACATAGAGGAGCCAGAGGTGGCAGAGGAGACAGTGACTCCCCACGGTGAGTTTAGAAGGCCTATTCAACAGAGAAGGGCTTCGGGTGCGGAGGAATGAGTGGAGAAGACCCTGCTCAGCGCAGCGATTCTTGATTCCTGAGAGGCGGCGAGAGAAAAGAGGGAACGTGCTGGGAAGCCAGGGGGATACTGAGGAAGATGGGCATCAAATGAAAAAACTAAGTACTTCATGCAAGGATTCTTGACTCTGACATTTTAAATTGAATTGCACACAACATTAAAGCAGCTCATTACATTTTTATGTGTATTAAAGGAAAGCGTGGATTTCTAAAGACTGAGAAATATTGGTTTAAAGGAAACATAATAAACCACCCTCAAGTGGCTGAAGAGCTATTCGGTGGAAGAATCTATTTCCAACATCCATTATGCTAATTAACGAGCCATTACTTTCACCAGTGGAGATCCATTTCTAACATTTATTATGCTAATTTGAGCTGATACAAAAGTACAAAAATAGCAGAGACATTTGTAGTAGCTGTCTCTGGAAGGGAGCCCTTCTAATTATACTCCAGGTGCCTACCCTGGGAGGCAAACTTTGTTAAAGCAGCCGACCACACCCAGAGTGTCTTAAGTTAGCACATAAATACTCTCCCACCTTACGTTTCATGAACTCTTGACAAGTAAAATAAACTTCTGGGAGATGGCATTTGCAATGCCATCGTTCACGAAAGGGGAAATAACCGAAAGCGCAAAGCATATTAGTGATTCCAACCTTTAGAAAGGGCAGTCGATACAGTCCTTAATTTCGAAAATCCACGAGAGGCTTGGGAACATGGAGTCAGAGGAAGAGGCAGGCTCCCCCAAGACCTCGTGCCTCCCTACCCTGGAGTCCACTGCACTCCCCAGCAACAGATGACGCCCCAGTATTAAATGCTCCTTCAGCAATCACAGCGCGACTGCACGTGAAAGCATTGAGAGAAGGGACACACTTTTGAGCTTTTTTGTTTTTAGACTTTAATCTTGAATTAGGCATCCAACTTTTTCAGGCTTAATATTTTTTCTCTGACACCTCCCACCCAGCCTACTGTAAAAATTCCTGTTATAACCATCAAATGAAAATGTTTCCCCAACTATTAATCATTATCAAGTGGAATATAGTACTCCCTTCAATTTGTACATTATTAGTAGTACTAGTGATAATTATAATAAGTCATTTTTGCTAGTGTGAAATAAATTCCGTAGAGATGAGCCTTTCACTACAGCAGTTACTTTATGACCAACAGATGTTTATTAAATGCCAACCGCATGCATGGAATGGTACATGCCTGGAATACAAAGCAGTATGGAGCGGGATCCCGGCCTTGAGTAAGTCTAGGATCTAACAGACTCACAGAATCTCAGGTCAGCGAGTGTGGCTGCCCATCCAGTCTCTCCTACAATGACTCTCAACAGTGGTTATCCCGTCTCGACTTGAACTACGTTGGCAATAAGGGATCTGTTATTGTAGGAGGCCGCCCAATCCTATCAGAGCGTCTTAACTGAGAGAGATTTACCGGAAAAGATGACTCCATAGAAAGTTCTGTGGCTGCGAGCCATCCGAGCCACGGACACATGGCTGAGTCCCTGCTGCTCTTGAATACCAGCCACCACCCCTCTCCTCACATTTGGCTGGTTGCAGCTACTTAATACTCATTATTATTAATGATGAGGGAAACATCTTTTTATTTATTTATTTGTTTAAAGATTTTATTCATTTACTTGAGAGAGAGAAAGAGACAGAGATAGCAAGAGAGCACAAGGAGGGAGAAGAGGGAGAAGCAGGTTCCCCACCGAGGAGGGAGCCCGATGTGGGGCTTGATCCCAGAACTCCGGGATCATAACCTGAGCCGAAGGCAGAGGATTAACCACTGAGCCACCCAGAAGCCCCGGGAAACATCTTTCAAAGAAAAATCTCTTGGCTAACTTATTAGTGGAGGTGTGTACACATACAACTCTACAGAAGTTGTGTGTGTGTATATGTATGTATGTATGTATTCATGCATTCATTCATGCACTCACTCAGCAGCCCAGTCTTCAATGCCCTCTCCCTGAGAAGGCAGACAGCAGAGAAATTAAGGACTTAGGCTTCAGAGTCACGCTGCCTGAGTTCAAATCTCAGCACAGCGACTACCAGCTGCGAATCCTTATTTATTAATATAATAAATTTCTAAAATTAGTATCCAAATCATTTAAACTCTGTAAGCCTCAGTTCCCTTATCTATAAAATGGAACTAATTAGAATACCTAATTAACAGGGTTTTTGTGAGAACTAAATAAGATAATACAGTGATTAAACTGAGGTCCACAAAGCTCAGAAGTCTGTGAGGAATTTTAACTTGCGTTGTTATTTCAATGAGAATCTATTTAAAAATCTGACATAAGCAGGGGCAAATGGCTCACTCACTCAGGAGAGCATGCCACTCGTGTTCTCCGGGTTGTGAGTTCGAGCCCCATGTTGGGCATAGAGTTTACTTCCAAAAAAGAAAATTTGGAGGAAAAAATCAGACATTTTCTTTTTTTTTTTTTTTTTTTTTTTTTTCCCAGGGGGGGGGATATACAAAGGGGGAGAGGAG
>LNAC01000267.1:2926902-2942285 GCA_002007465.1 Ailurus styani
CCTGAGCCGAAAGCAGAGGCTTTAACCCACTGAGCCACCCAGGCGCCCATGCCAGCCCATTCCTAAACCAATTGGAATCACCAGAGTCCAAAGAAGAATATTCCAGAATAAAGTCTACTCTGTGAGCCTTCTGGCCTTGCATATGCATAGATCCTTACTCTGTAAAGCACTAACTGCTGTGTTAAACACAGGAGGTAAGTAAGAATTCCTCTCTCCGTTAAAATTATCATTCTGTTTTGGGCACCTGGGTGGCTCAGTCGTTGAGCATTTGCGTTCAGCTCAGGTCATGATCCCAGGGTCCTGGGATCGAGTCCCACGTCGGGCTCCCTGCTCAGTGGGGAGCCTGCTTATCCCTCTCCCAACTCCCCCTGCTTGTGTTCCCTCTCTCACTATATCTGTCAAAAAAATAAATAAAATCTTTAAAAAAAATTATCATTCTGTTTTTATCACCAAGTATGTCTCCCCCACTATACATTTTACAGCTGCAAGAGTTAAGTTCATAAGCTCCATAAAGGCAGTGTATGTCCCTTACACATAAGAGTCCCATCACTGCTCACTGAACTGGTCTCCAGCCTGAACACAGTGCCCCTGAAGCTGGGTTACAGCTGAACCTGAGAAAGTACCACAACAAGAGAAGAAACTTTTACTCTTTACCCCCAAGACACAAAGGGCTGTTCCAAGGTCATTACTTCTACTTTTTATTTGTATAAACACCACCTTGTTTTACTAATCCTAACTTAACGTGAGCACTATAAAACAAATTCAAAAAACTGTCTTGTAAAGTATAAAAACTTCTAAATTAACTATATTCATACTTCATGAAGCTTGTAACTAGCTATTCAAGTCAATAACATGTATAGCAATCTTAGAGGCTTAAAGGAGTTTTTTGTGGGTTAGATAAAAGCCTACAACCTGAGCTGCCTCTCCTGAGCTCAGTGTCCTTAGGAACAACACTTAACATCCCTGAGCTTCAATTACCTTAGCAAGGGATAATTATACCACACCAAAGGGTAGTCATTTCCTCCCAACAATCAAAAGCTAAGTAAATGTAAATTATGTAAGAGGTTGGAAAAAAACAAAACAAAACAAAAAAAACCCCTCTAATTGTTATCTCATCCAATCACTAGTCTAAAGATAACCTTGCAGGAGTGTTGGTAGTGGGAGAGGGTGGGAAGATACAGACACACTGATAATACAGAGACTAAAGTCCTAGCAGAAGCACAAAGTGCCAAGAGAGAACAGAATGTGGCAGTCCCCATCAGGAGCTCAGAGCTAAGATAAGCACCACCTATACAATAGCTCACTGAATCCTCACAAATGCCTTCTAAAGCGTTGCTATTTCATGTTAGTAATGAAGAAACCAAGGCTTAGAAAACCAAAGTCTTGGCCAGTGAAAAGGCAGAGCTTACATTTTAAGGACAAGCACCTTCCAATTCATTAGGCACTAAACTGGAAAGCAGTTCATCTTTAAGAACTTATAATGTATGAAACTCAACCCCAGATATTTCTTTTGTTATTAGCATTTCAATGCTTGGAAAAAAAACACTTAACTTTGTTCCCATGTAAAACAACCATTCTCGTGAATATTGTTCAGCAAGCAATTTTAACTTGGAACAAGAATGTTTAAAAACAAATATACCTTAGGATGAGCAGGAAAACCACTTTAACACATTGTGGAGTTACCTCGTGGAGGACAATGTCATGTTCTCTTTCCTTCCGTCTATCAGCCACCACGTTAGTGAATTTTTCCCCCCAACAGGTGCTTTCTCACCAATGCAAATGGGATTTTCAAGACTGTTTTCCATTATAATGTATTGCATATCCCTATGACAGGAATGATCTTGATTTTTTTTCCACCTCTAATTCTCTGCTGGTCAATTAGTCTGTCAAGCAACACATATTTATCTAAACTTCCAGAGACACTTAAGAACTATCTTCACTCAAGAGCCAGGAAGCCAGAAAGGACAAGACTTCCTTGAGTTAACCCTTGGAGCTCCAGCAACCAAAGATGAAATTTATAAAACTTACATGTTCTAGCATTTGAAAGTAAAAACGAGGGTACTAAGCTGTTACCCCTGAGGAAAACCACCAAAATGAACTACACATAACCATGTGGAGAAACATGTGAATCTATTATAATGTGGGAGACGAGAGGCCATAGGTAAAAAGCCCTTTAAAACAGGTTTCTGACTTACGTTTTTCGTCATCAGCATGCACCAGAGATGCTGCCCTTGACAAAACATCCAGTGGTGTCTCCATTCCTGGTTGGAGCCTAGAAGGAAAAAAAGAGAAAAAAGAACTTAAAGAGAATTCAAAGGACTCTTTTAGAATTGCGGTACTTAATAATTAGGAGTCCCCACCACATGCAAATCACAGTTCAGAGGATGAAATTCTTCCCAGTCTGTGAAGAAATATCCAATGGATTTGGTCCAGGCACAGCTAAAGCAAAGGGTTAAATTCCATTCTGTCTACTAAGCTCAACCTTGCTGATTCCAGGAAGCAGCTAGTTTTAGAGCTAAAAGAAGGGATATTGTGAATATTCAAGCCCATGTTATTTGTGCTTATAAACGTTTATGTGCTTGCATAATAACATGCCCATACAGACATACCTAGTAAAAAACAGCTTCGGAACAAAGGCTGCTCTATGAACACAGCATTACTACTAGTCTGAGATTCTGTTGTGGTGGTGTTTGTTGTTGGTTTACTAGTGTTAACAAAAATTACCAAAATTGAACCATTCTGTTTATTCACCTCCTTAGCCAAGAGACTCTGCATGACCATGTCACTTAATATATTCGATGTACTCGTGAAAGGTCTGTGAATTCCAGTGCTAAGTGGTATTTTCCATTCCAATAGGAATCTTTACTTTAAAATATCTTTTGGGGGCACCTGGGTGGCTCAGTCGGTTGAGCATCCGACTTTTGGTTTCAGCTCAGGTCATGATCTCAGAGTTGTGAGATCGAGCCCTACCTTGGGTTCCATGCTGGGCATGGAGCCTACTTGGGGTTCTCCCTCTGCCCCTCCCCACCAAAATAAATAAAATTCTTTCAAAAATAAATAAAGTATCATGTTTGTACGGTACTTTCTATCACTACCACCTATCACCAAGTTACCTAGTGCTGTGTTTTTTAATAAGCCTAGGTTTTACTTTAAATTGTTTTCTTAAATTACAGCATACATATAAAAGCAAAGACTGCAAAAGATTCAAAGATGGTGGAAAACCTAGAAAATGAGGCCACTTTGCCCAATTTTTCCTTTTCTGGGTTATTTAAACAAGTACACATGCACACACACACACACACACAGGCCCAATTACTGGAAAAATAGGCACACCCTATTCACGCAACGTAACTACGCCCTTTTAAAGACACTTCACATTTATTGAGCGTTCTTCAAGATTTACTGAGAACATACTGTGTATGTGCCAGTTACAAGACATGGCAAATCAGTTTGCTTTGTTAATTTCATATTTCAGGTCTCCAAAGAAACATCAAGTCTTGCCTGGCAATGCAACTTCACTTAATAAACATTAACTATCTATGAGGTGCTAAGGCAGGAAAATAATAAAAGGCCAGTAGGTATTTTCAAAGAATTTCCAATCTGTACAATAGACACGCCTACAAGAATCTAGTTTAAGTGTTTTCCAAAGTGTTTTGCACTGTATGTTCATATTTTATAAGAAAAATTTTTTTACAAGTTTGGGAAATGCTGAAGTAAACCAAATTAAGCTGCGTATTTTTCTTCCTGTGCTTCAAATATGTCGCTATGCCTTCCTTCTGCAGGAGGCTAAGGCAGTGGGGATAGTAGCTCTCTATATATGAAATCTCTTGGGGTGCCTGGCTGGCTTAGTCAGTAGAGCCTGTCACTTTCAACCTCAGGGTCTCAACCCAGGCATGGAGGGAGAAAGGAAAGAAAAGAAAGCAAGAAAAGCACGAAAGCAAGAAAGAAATCTCTCAAATTTCAGCATTCTTTTAACTTAAAACATCTCTTAGGGAACACTTAGGAAAATAACAGATTAAGGCAAAACGTGCTAAGTACCAAAACAGTGGTATAAAAAAGTCCTAGAGAAATAAAGATTAAAAAAAAAGAGAGAGAAATACAGATGAATTCTGAAAGACTTTGTGGAGAAAACAGAACCATGAGCCTCTGAAGTATGGATATGTAAGTTCTTCCAGAATGAAAGAACAAAAGAACAATCTATTCAGGAACAAGTTGCCCAAACTGGCTAGAAAATGAGTAAAACAGGGATAGGAAGTAGGAGACAGGGATGGGAGTTTCAACTTGGGCCACACTGTGGAAGGAGTGAAACTTCAGTTTGACCCCGTATGCATTAAGGAGCCACTGAAATCTCTGAGCAGGGAACTAGCTTGGTCATCGACGTATTCTATGAAAATTATTCTGGTAGCACCATGTAGTCCCATTCAACCGAATGGGAAGCCAAAGGCAGGATAAACAACTGGAAAGATACAACTGTGCACCATTACGGGAGCTGTGGGGACAGAAGAAAACCAGAGACAGACTGACAGGTCTGTAAATGTGAGAGGGGACAAAGACAAACACTGAAGAGTCTATCCAATGTGAAATCTAAAAAACAAACTCGGAGCCAGAGAATAAGTTGTGGTTGGGGGTGGGTGGGGAGTGGTGGTGAAAGGGATTGGAAAATAAATAAATAAATTGCAGAGCAATACCAGAAATGGGGTGGGGGGGGGAAGATGTGAGAGGAAACTCAAAGCAGGCTGTCAGGGAGGGCAGCAATCAAACAGAGGTCGTGTCTTTTTTTTCCAGAGATGAGTAAAATCAGAAGAAAAAAATGACATTCGCATTCTTAATCTTCTTGGTAAAACAGAAAAGATCATCTCTTGAGAGCAAGAATTTCTGAACATGTTCAAAGGCAGAGAAAGCAAAGAAAGGTTTGAATAGAAGGACAGGAAAAGGTTTGCTGAACTCTCAAGAACTCAAGTTCTATTCTCTTCACCTATTCAGGCAAGTAATGGGCTTAAAGTCTTTTATTTTGATTAAGTAAATGCCGATAAAATTCTACTCCATATTACAGTATTTAGACTCAAATTCCTTAATTTCCCCTCGAGGTTGAAGGACAAGGCTTTTGAAGAACACACCCAATCACACAGTCTTAACTCTCCTCTCACATGGTGAAATTTCTAAACCCAAACAGATATACATTAACACATCCCTTAAGGTATGAAAATTACACACAGAAGTATTACGCACAGAAGCAAAATACCAAAGCATAAAAAAATCAAATAACACAAAGAAGTAGATGCAGAATTCTAGCATCATAGGACATTACATATTTAAATTTAGTCAGATACCATGAAATCCAAACCTCCAAGCAACTTAACATTCAAAGTAGGCAGATAAGAGATTAGGTGTTTAAGGTTCACCTACTAGGCACCTGCCATCTGCTGCAGCCTTATTAATGAAACCAACTGATTTTTATTACGCAATTATCCTAAGTTCAGGGAAGTATTCAGGAGAAGTAAAAGAAATAGATGATCTCTGCTTTCAAGGAGTTATGATCTTATTGGCGAACCTAAAGTATAAGGAATAGGTTAACAAATTTTTTTTTTAAAGGAATAGGGGTAACAGACAAATTTAAAAGAGCATAATAAAAGACAAGATAGAGTTCAAAACCAAAGTGTGATTGTGTGATAAAAGAGAGATCAGTGTCAGCTGAAGTATATACCTTGTGAACATCTACTCTTTGCTTGTGCTTCAAAAACCCACTTCAAAGATCTCCTTCCCTAGTTTCTCTCCCTCAGGCTGTCATGCTCCTCTCTGACCTCTCTTACTCACCTGGCTCACACTGTCGGAATATTTCCTGGGTGCAAGGACCCTGTCTTATCCTTACATGTACAGTCACGTTGGATCAACAGCCTGAAGAAAGGTGCAGAGACTGGAATGAAAACCCAAGACAGGGAAACGGAGACCATTCTGGTCAGAACAGAGAGTCCTGGTTAAGAGCAGTAGAAGCTAAGTTTGCGTGAGCACGATGTGGGTGAATGGAGGAACAAGCCGAAGGCTGGCTAGACAGGTTTACACTGAACATCGTAGGCAACAGGCCGCTAATACTATTAGTCTCTGAGCAGGCTGGTGATCTGATGCTAATGAGATTTTTGTTTAGCAGTCTGGAGAAGACGGCTTGACATGACAGAGTGAAGTGAGAAGTCATTTAGAAGCAGATCAGTTAGGAGGCTTCTATAGGAACCAGGTGTGAGATAAGGACAGGAGGGGCTGGTTCAATCAACACAGGTGGGAGATGAAGACCAGCAACTATCTAGCCACAAAGACCTAAGCAAATACAAGTGGAAGAAAACAGTAATAAAAAAAAATTTTAAACCTTATGAATAAAAAAAACAAACTTTATGGGTTTCACAGCTTGTACAATATTTACAATGCAAAAAAACCAACAAAACATGTTAGTAAAGCTGTGGCGGTGGGGGGAAGACAATGGTTACAGTATTTGATGGAGGGTCACACCACATTGAGAGGCAAGTTAGTACAGTGGTTTTTTGTTTGTTTGTTTTTAGCAGTGGTTATTTAAGAGGATGATCTTTAGACACCAAACCGTCTGAGTTTAAGCTGGGCTCAGCCACCTCCTATCTGCATGTCCCTGGAAAGTGACTTTATCTCTGTGTGTTTCCTCGTCTGTAAACTGGGAATATGAATTCCTATTACCTCCCTCATAGGGTGTTATGAGAAGTGGATGGGCTTTATATGTATTAAAATAATATTTGTCAAAATTTTTTCAAACACATTAATTGCAAATGATGATAATAAATTTTGAAAAAGGGTACTGAACACTACTTTATATGTTGATGTCTCTGAGATGAATGAAAGCTGAGACCTCAAAGAGAGGAATTAGTCTGGCGAAGGGAGGCAGGGAGGAGACAAAGGACATTTGCAAACACCCAAGACAGACCCACGCTAGGCTTGGAGATGTGGAAGGAGCGACCTCAGTGCAGGGAACGTGGAAGAGAGGCCAGAAGATGGGGAGGGAAGTGGGCAAGGGCAGATCAAGCATGCCCTGCAGGGTATGACAAAGCTGAGACTTTATTCTCAGTGCGAGGCTGAATGGTCTGAATGGTTTTACACAGGGGAGAGAGATGCCTGGTTTACTGTATATCCTTTATGAACCATAAATCATCTACTACCTTTTGCCAAAGATTACACAGCATCCAGAAAAGAGAGCCAAGTACATCCCCGTAGCACGTTCTCCTTTCTGTGATGGTTCTCACTTTATAATATCATGATAACCCAAAATGCAATCACTTGAAATGCTCACACCTGAAACATAACATCATTCAAGTGAGAAGAAAGTGGTTCTGGAAAAAGACATCATGTGCATCTGTGAAGGTGTTCTACTCTCTTGCAACCCATTTCCAGCCTATCCATTTACCTCTCTGGGGGATTACTGACAAATATGACCATAAGTCATCACGAACAGAATATACATTTTGTTTTGTTTTGCAAGCAATGGTCCATATTTTCTATTCCAGCCCCTATGCTTTTCTTCGAACTCCCTTATTGCCAATACTAATAAATAGCTTAAGGTGGAGAATAGAGAATAAGAGATCAATTCTAAAGCTACTAAAACGTAGGGACATTCAATGGTAATGACAAGCTCAGCTATAAATTTGAATGCCATTATTTTGGACTTCCACAAAGAACTGTCCCTTTTTGAGCAACAAGAGGATAAAAGCACCTGTCTTGGAAACAGAATTACAGGGTGTATTCGATTTTTTTTTTCAGGCAAGAGAACAGAATTTCAAGATATGTTACAGAAGTGTTCTAAGGAGATTTCCCAGGTGAAAGCTACAGCCACCAGGCCTGCCTCACTCCATGGCTCTGCCGGGAATGGAGGCCTGACTACCATATAATTTAGGGAAGACTAGGAGAACACGTAGCAACGGTCCTAGCAAGGGCTGGAAACCGGTGGGGGCAGGGAGAAGCACATTCGAACCTCCTGATGTTCCTGCCACACTGTCACTAGGCCAAAAAACACAAACAGGAAGACATCACTATCCTGAGATAGTGATGGCACCTCCAGCTTCCAGATGCACACTAGTCAGTATCTCTAACTCCTGTTGGCCCTGTTTCATCCCTCTAACCCCTGCTATCAGGGCCACTTCCCGGGATAATCTAAACCAGCCTCAGCTAATAAAGCACAACTGGAGGACAAGCCTACAAGTATAAACCCTCACACCATAGCAGGATGTACATGACTCTTTTAGCCATCAAGAATTTAAGGGCTTTCATTGAGTATCTCCTATTTCTATTAAAACAATATACAAAAACAAAACAAAACCAAACAAAAAACCCTATACACAGACGTTACAGAAAAGGAAAAGGAAACTCACCACCCTAAAGTAGCTTACACCAAATATGTATCACACTGTGGTCAATTTGGCTAGCTGTCCATCTCCGTGAGAAAGACAACTGAAATAAAACTTCAGACCAAATCATCACCAAATTCTGGCAGGCACATGGAAGCATAGCTTTGGGCACATCAAAGAGACGAGCATTACCCTCCTAGCTGTTTTCTTCTCCATAGTGTTTCCAGCTGATGCCCCACTAACTTCTTACAACACACATTCTTCCCATTAACATCCAATTCTCAGACCATCCTTCTGTGTTTTTGCTGAAAATATCTCTCATTTGTGTGATCCTTTTTTTTCACACTTTACCATCTGTTAAATCAATGGAGCCAGGACTTGAGCCCTACTTTAACACTTTCACTCATTCAGTCAACTATCATGCTTTGTTCTAGGCTTTGCTCTACAAGCCTAACACTGATTATACGGGCCAGCCATTTAACCTCTCCAGGCCCAAGGTCCCTCGCCTAAAGAAACTGACAATAATGGTGCTTACTTCTTAAGTCACAAAGTTGTCCTATGGACTAAATGATACAACGAAACTCAAGTGAGAAATACATGTTATCTCCGTCCAGCCACCACGTAAGGCTGCAGAGCACACGCTTTTCCAAAACACACTCACATAAAGTACTGCACTGGATTCTCACTGTAAGTTGGCAAATAGGACTATTAATGTTCTTCTGCAGATGAAAAACCAAAGCGCCGAGAATGCAAATGACTTCCTGAAGAAACTAAGACTAGAATCCAAGTCCCCTGACTCACCATCCAGTGCTATTTTCACTAAAGCTGATTTTCATAAAGACTGGGAGAAAAGCAGTTACTTATTTTTAGTTTTATTAAGTTATACCTCCCTTCCCCAAAAAACACCTTCCATCATCAACCAAGGCAAGACTTCCAGTCTGTGTTCTTTCCCCTACACCCTGAGATACATCAGACAATAACTTCATAGTTTCTAAAGGGAGCAAAGGGAAACCAACTCTCCCCTCTTACAAACGAGAAAATGATGGCATATTTTACCTTCTTTGGAGAGAGACAGGCATGGAGTCCCATGAATGGTGAGCAAGCCAGGTGGGAAAATGCTCATAGTCAGCAGGTTCTGAGAGTGGAGCTAGCGACACTGGCCTCGGCCAGCTCCGCTGCTACACAGCAATGAAAAGGAAGCCCTCAAGGCTTCAGGCTTCAGGCTCCAAGAACGGGTTCAGTATTAGGAAGGATGGTTTCGACTTAGTCAAGAAAACCTGGTGTCGAGTTCCCATGGATAACTGTTAGGGAGCAGTGAATGGTATTTTCAAATCTGCACCTCACAACCTTAAATTGTACATTACACCACATTACTAAATAGAGACCAACCCTTATTCAAAACACTCTTCCAAGAGTAATACTGTCGGGGCACCTGGGTGGCTCAGCTGGTTAAGCGTCTGCCCGCAGCTCAGGTCATGATCCCAGAGTCCTGGAATTGAGCCCCAGGTTGGGCTCTTTGCTCAGCAGGGAGCCTGCTTCCCCCTCTGCCTGCAGCTCCCCCTGTTCATGCACACACGCCCCCTCTGACAAATAAATAAATCTTAAAAATAAAAAAAAATAGTCATACTGCCTGCCAAAGAAAGAGCACGAAGAGACAGATCCTCTGCTAGGCCATGTTCTTCACCCAGGCATATCGCTGGCATGAGTAACTGACCCCTACTGCCATAATGTACAGCACCCCACCAAGTACCATGTCAGGGCCTGGCCAGCTTCCACTTACAGCCAGTTCCTCACTTCTACACATAGCCACTCTTGAAAATCTATTTCAAGGCCAAATGTATTAAATCTGAACAATATACCTACACGTTCTATGCTTATTTCCAGAGAATTGGAAATACGTGTGTATAAAATCCCTAGTTAGGCTGCTTTTAGGTGCTTGCCAACCTCAAGCAGAAGCCCCAGAATATGAGTCAGCTGATGGCAGTCCTTCCATCCTAGGGAACTAAGAAGGCTTGGCAAGCTGGGACAGTCTTGTACCCTTTCCATAATGACATAAGGCCCCTCCTATGAAAGCTCTGCAGGAGCCAGTCTACGGGTTGGGCAGCCATCCATCAGTGGGATTCGTTAGATGTCGGAACGAGGTAAGCTCAGGTGCCTGCCCTCAACTGGGCTCTGCCTACTGCTGGTCTCCACCTCCCATTGTCTCAATAGAGACTGAGATCCCACACAGCTGGGGCTGAATAAAGGGTACCACTCTGAATGGAAACTCCTGAACCAATGCTCAACTCAACCACTTCAGGTTTTCTGATGCTAAAATGGCTCCAGGCTTGACCTGATGGATCCCCCTGGCCGCCTCTCCCCCCGGGATATGTTTTTTAGTCGTCTTGATGACCCTGGCAAAAGGAGCTGCCAAGCAGTGCTACCACACAGTAACTAAATCCTCGGGTCCTGTAACAGTTTGGTATCAGTGTCAGCTCTACACCTGTACAGACAGTATGGAAGCTGACCCATATGCCAGTTGAGAGTCATGTATAAAATAAGCCCAATGTTGCAAAACTAAACTTAGGTTACAGCATACTTCCTGACCTTTTATGTGAGGCTGCCTGGTGCTGGTATAAAATTGTCACTGCTGGCTGAAGTCTACCCATCTCCCCAACGGGTCCTCTGGAAACTGTACAGTGGGCCCGCACTAACATGTGTCCAAGTAAAAGAAAATAAAATTCAAGTCCGGACTTTCTGAGCAGACTACTGATTCCCACCATTTCTCCACACTGTTATCAAATAAAAATGAACTATCCTTTTCTTCCTTGTGTTTAGGCTATTGTGAATCTGTGTCTTCATTTCCAAGACCTCAGCCTCCTACAGCACAGCATATGAAATAAAGGAAACTCGCTGGCATTTTTAGTTTACTCTGGATATGCCTGTTCTTGCCATTTCTTTCATTTGGAAACTTAGAATTTCCTCTTCACAAGTCCTATGGTGCCCCCGTCCTCTAGGAGGCCTGTTTTGGGTTTTTAGGTTTTCTTTTTGTTTGTTTTCTTTTTAGTAGAGCCCAACATGGGGTCCAACTCAAGACCCTGAGATCGAGACCTGAGCTGAGATCAAGAGTCAGATGCTTAACAGACTGAGCCACCCAGGCATCCCTCTCAGGAGCCTTTTACCCCCAAGAATGAAAGACATGAATCTGCATCAAAGTCTAAGGTGGCAAACTTCCCATAATAACCTAAGTCTAACTGTCCATTGTTCCAAAATCTCAACTCAGCCTATTAAAGCCTAGATAAGGCCTTCTAACCCATGACACATTATACATTAGGAAGCACTCCAATTATCAGCATCAGTATATATGCCCAATTCTCATTATTCACAGCAGCCGCACTCTCTAAAGTCTCCAAGAACACTGAGTTACTGAAAATTGAGCCACTGCTCAGGTTCCTTTGAGCCACTGGTTACATTTTTGTCAACTGATCAATACATAACCTTGTTTTTAGGTGTGTTTCTGTTTAAAGACACCTTATGTGATACCTATTACTGATTCATTCACATTGAGTTTTTGGCCAACAGCACTATAATTCATGCATTGAATGAAGCTTGTCTAATGCACACATTTTCTCCATGTATTTTTTCTAAAAGGCTCATCACAGCCTCCTTGCTCTTGGAACACTATGCTGGCGGGCCACTGTAAATACCAAAACCAACAAAAAGCTCCCAAGGGAGAAAAATGTGGCACTAAATAGACCACAAGTAGGGAGTAGTACAGTGTGAGAGCTGAAACAAGAAGTCGGAGTAGTTTGCCTTGTCTGACCTCACCTGAGAAGTGTGTACTTGGGGAGACTCACATTTTTCACCACTCTGTGTATGTGCAGGGTGACAGAGAAAGTCCAGCAAGTTCAGATTTGGGCTTCCAAATAAACTTTAGTAAGTAGATGAAGTCAGAAATCCAAGAATGGACTGTATCTGGTTATCAGACCTGAGGCATGAGACACCATGCACTCTACAAGGTTTTCCTCCTTTGCAAAGCAGCTTCATACTACATCCCAGGTAGTAAGAATTTTTCTGGTTTCAGCACCTCCCACTTACGCTCCCGCCTTTCTTACCTTGGCAGTTTTTACTCTCAAGATTTGGCAACCCTATTTATTTATTTATTTATTTATTTATTTATTTCTCTCTCTTTCTTTTAGATCTTATTTATTTATTTGTCAGAGAGAGCACAAGTAGTGGGAACAGTAGACGGAGGGAGAAGCAGGCTCCCCATAAGGAGCCTGAGGCGGAACTTGATCCCAGTACGCTGGGATCATGACCCAAGACAAAGGCAGATGCTTAACTGACTGAGCCACCCAGGCATCCCATTGGCAGTCCAATTTCTAAGCAGTTGTTGTGGCTGTAGTTGTTTTAATGTGGTCAGGTTCTAAATGGCTACAGACTGTTGGCAGCATTCCCTTTTCTCTCCCATTAGGCTCTCACATATCGACTTCATTACCTTTAGTTTAGATGGGTTCCCTAAAGCAATCACAAATGACCTTCAGTTATGCACAAACTTAACACACAAAAACTTTCTCACCAGGTTCTGCATCAGCTTACCTAAGAGGCCAAAAACCAGACTTGATATGTGTTAAGATCGCTACAATATCATAATTTTAGTTACACTAAAATTTTCCCGATGTATGTGACTTCTACCTCCTGAATTTACAACTCTTATTATTCTATGAAGTCATGGTTATTTTACTTATCATTTTACTAAGGCAAACTAGAACTTACACAGCAAAACTACCCAGGAAAGATACTGAAAAAAGACAAAGTGAGGGCGCCTGGGTGGCTCAGCGGTTTAAAGCCTCTGCCTTCGGCTCAGGTCATGATCTCAGGGTCCTGGGATCGAGGCCCGCATCGGGCTCTCTGCTCGGCAGGGAGCCTGCTTCCTCCTCTCTCTCTGCCTGCCTCTCTGCCTACTTGTGATCTCTCTCTCTCTGTCAAATAAATAAATAAAATCTTTAAAAAAAAAAAAATTAAAAAATAAATAAATAAATAAATAAATAAATAAATAAAGACAAAGTGAAATCTTCCTTGGGATTTGTTTTGGCAACCACCAGAGGTTCCTAACAAGGCTGACTCTATAAGCAGTTAAAAGGAATTTCCCCTTACAACACTCTTGTCAAACAGAACATGTGAAAGTGAAAGTTTTGATTTCATAATGATTGTGTCTGTAAGAAGTGTTAAACTCTTCAGGTAAACTCACAGTTCTAAATCAGCTGGGGGAAGTGGCAACAACTGTCAGTTAGAAGCTCAAATCTTCAAAGACTTTTATAATAACATAATACAAACTACTTTTCAAAGCACATTATTCCCCATAATTACTGAACTTCTGTGATGTATTGGACCAGATACTATTACCCATTCACAGAGGAAAATCAAATACAAAGGTTAAGCAGAAGTAACTTCTTCTGGTCACAAACCTAGTAGGTGAAAGAGATTGGAGTTAAAGTCAAGTCTCCAGAAATAAGCCAGAGCTGTTTTTACTACAACATTCACAGTTTTGGAATGTAGTCCATGGTTATTTATAGCAGAATTATCTTCTTAATTGTATTGTGTTTGCCCAACATAAAAATTAGTTTGTATTCTCTTCCAAATGGAAAGCAAAAGCAAGCTGCCCCAAACTGTGACAAAAACAGAGGCAGGGGAAATCAGCCTGGGATTAAGCTTGCATGAAAATCAAATAACAATTTGAGGGGCTTACATCATTTCTACCATGGGGGAGATGATCTTCAGCCAAATGCAACAGGAAACACACAGAAGAAAAACATCAACCAATCAACCAACACACAATTGTGTCTTGAGTATAGGACAACAAACATCTGAAAAAAGTATCTCTAAATGCATTATTTTAAATTAAGGCATTGAGATTTACAGATGATAAACAACTTGTTCCAAGATCCTGTCATCGGTACAGCCTTAAGGCACTGACCCCAAAGCTCTCTTTCAACTACCCACGCTACTCCTCACAGTCCTGCGCGGCAAGGAGGAAACAATGAACATTACGAGTTAGTGGACTAGAGCAAAGAGTTAAAGTTTGGCATGCTAAAATGGTATGCAAAACTGACCTTCAAATACTAACAGGAAAACTATGGTTTCTTGGTTTTGTCTTTGAATGTTCAGAGGAAACAAATGCAAGCCTTCATTCTCATCAAGGTAGGCTTGGATTCAGAAAAAGATTTGCGAAACCTACAAACTGAAAGATAGTACCTTTCAAACAGAGGGAGGAACCAGCTGCGATAAAAACTAGAAGCGGCCCCTGGGCTGCTGGTTCTTATTAACCACAGAGAAGGAAATACGACCAGCAAACATACAGCACCAATGATCAAAGTGAAACCGATTTTTTTTAATCATCTAGCTTAAATAGACGAATATATGCCAGTAAAGTGCATAAAGACTAAGTTAATAGCCCCAGCAAGGACTGTCATCCTAGCCTAAAACATTTCAATGTCTCAGTGTCAGGAATCAAAGGAGACATTAAGCGAAGAAAAAAGAAAAAAAAGGGGGGGGGAGACCTTTGCGTTTCGGCGAGGCCTGGAAGAGTGTGCCGTTTTGTTTTGGGGAGGGGCAGGGAGTATAGGAAGAGAAAAGAAAGACCCGTCCCAGCTGCCCATCCTCAGCCCCTTCCCGCAGTCCTGCACCCAGCCCTCCTTTGCCGCCGGCCCGAACCAACGGTCTACAGGGCGCGCCGGGCCCCCTGACCCGCCCCGTGCCTCGCACTCCCAGGACTCCTTCCTCGCGGGATCCCCCCAGAAGCCGGACCTCCCTCCGAGAGCCCTGGAGCTTCGGCTCCCACTGGGAGCCTCGAGCTGCCCCGCGAAAACCAGCCGCCTTCTCCCTCCCGGAGGACGCCCTCAGTCCTGCCCCGAGTCAGCCCGCCCGGAGTTGCCCCGCAGGCCAGCCCTCGCGGGCCCCCTTCCCGCGCACTCACCGCCCGGCGGCTCTGAGCTCGCCCGCCTGGGGCCAGCCGGGCCCCGTGGGGGGCGGGGGTGGGGTGGAGGCGGG
>LNAC01000267.1:2943802-3050140 GCA_002007465.1 Ailurus styani
CACACACACACACACACACACACACACACTCACGCCCCAGGCGCCCAGCAGCGTCTTTCCTCCCCCTCCCTCGCCCGGAGGAGGAAGTCCTAGTAAATGAAAACAGTGTGGAAGGGAGGGAGCAGAGGAGGAAGGGAGGGAGGTCCGAGTGGAAAGAGCCCCCTCCAGCCGCTCACACAGCCGTGTTTGCTGTGTTTGGCAAACTCCAGGAGTCCACAACCCGGGCTGCTCTGAAATGTGCCCCGGGAGGGGCAGAGGGGAGGAGGTGAAACATTTCTAATTGGTGCAGGTTCTTATTACAGCAGCAGCGTAGACATGTGACCACGAAAAGAAAAGCCCTGTCTTTAATTTTTTCCTGTCATTCTCTAGAGATTTGGGGGGCGGGGGGTAAGAGGGGTGGAGGCCTGATACTCTGGTCTCCGGCAGCCCTTGCCCCATTGTTTTCTCGTACTGCCACAATTAAGAAAACATTTGCTTAACATATCCAGCCGCTAACTTCATAAAATAAATAGTCAGAGACTGGACTTCCTCTGGTTTGCTTTAAATGGCTTCATGTTGCTCGCTTTCTGGCTGTTCTCAAACCTCGGTCGTTAATTAGGAACTCCTGCTACTACTGTACGGTGTTCCCCGGGAGAAGGCTGCCGAGAGGCAATGATAACAATAAATAGAAATACCAGCTTACATTAATGCTGGGGGGGGTGCTTTGCTGTTTTCAAACTGGTTTCCCATCTATGACCTAATCCGACCATTTCAGGTCACAGCATATTACCTCATTTGATCTTAGCCCCGTTGGCTAGCAAGACAGGTATTAATAGTTACATTTTACAGCCAGAGTGGATGTTTTACCTCAAGCAGGTAGAGATGTTGCCTGTATCAGAGCATGGGTCTTATGGCCCCTTGTGAAATACACTCTCCTCCAGGCCATACAGGACAACTGTAAATGGGAACCCAAGTGACAAGTCAACCAACCCTAGCAAAGCGGCCCCTGGTCTCCCAGTCTCCAGATTAAAATTCATAGATTAAAGCTGGGAAGGCTCCCAGTTTCCCAAAGATATATTTACTTAGACTCCATGTTAGCTCACCAGTAGTCTCAGACTGGGAGGAGGGAAAAAAACAAACAAACAAAAACCCTGAAAAGATCATAAAGAGGAGGTTTTCATCCTGCCAAGTTAGGGCAGGACATAAGGAAAGAATGAGGACTACATGGGCAGATTTCAGAAAGTATGGCAAGACAGAAAAAGGGCTTGGGATTTGGACAGACTTGGATTTGAATCCAAACTCTATCTCTGTGCGTTACAGGATTTGGGGGCATGTCATCAAGCTCAGGTTTCTCATCTGTAAAACAGATGATTCTTACCCTGAAGATCCATTGCAGGGACCAAGGGTTAGGCAGAATACTGGATGAATACTCACATCTCCCTCCTTCTCTCTTCCTACCTTAAATCCAGCCCTGCTGTGGCATCTTATAAACAGATACCCACTTTAACATGGGGGGGATGGGAATATAATTTGCCCAGATAATGCAAATGAATAATGATAGCAATAATAATACAACTACACATTTATAAAATGGCTTTGGGGTTTACAAAGTGTTCCCACATATCATTATCTCATTTGATTTTTATGACAATTCTGCTATTTGTATGCTACTAAATGATTTCCATTTGGGGTCAGTGTGGAGGTCCTAAAGCTGCCTCTTTAATTTCCATCACTGCTCAGCGCAAACCTTACTCTGCAGATAAATCATGGGGACAGAGGGCCTTTTCTCATGGATGTGACCAGTCTTCGACCTTTCCAAGAATTAATCTCACTGCTTCCCTTACATCAGCATTAGTACTGGAATTAACGCTCTAGGAACATCTAAGCATGGTTGTTTTAGCCTGGCTGTTTTAGTTGTGCAGAAGAAAGACACACACAAGTTATTCTAAGAAAAAGGGGTTGTGCCTTCAAGATGTAGGTGGACTGGAACTGGAACATGTCAGATACATAGACTATTCACACAATGGGATATTAGCGGCCTAAACAAATGACTTATGGTAACATGTAACAATAGGGATGAATCTTTTTTTTTTTTTAGATTTTATTTATTTATTTGACAAAGAGAGGAAGATTACAAGTAGGCAGAGAGGCAGGCAGAGAGAGAGAGGAGGAAGCAGGCTCCCTACTGAGCAGGGAGCCCGATGCGGGCCTTGATCCCAGGACCCTGAGATCATGACCTGAGCCGAAGGCAGAGGCTTAACCCACTGAGCCACCCAGGCGCCCGAATCTTTTTTTTTTAAAGATTTATTTATTTGTTAGAAAGAGAGAGAGAGCACAAGTGGGAGGGGCAAAGAGAGGGGGAAAGAGAATCTCAAGCAGACTCCATGCTGAGCAGATTTCACAACCCTGAGATCAGGACCTGAGCCAACCTGAGTTCATGGCTAAACCAACCGTGCCACCCAGGTGCCCCAATAAGGATGAGTCTTGACAATATTAGGTGAAAGAAGTAAGTCCCAAAGGATTACATACAGCATAATATCCTATTTATAATGTTACAAATAAAATGAAAAAGAATTGTAGGTGTATTACATACACCTGTAATAACACTAACACAAAAGAAGTAAGGGGATGATAACCCGAGGATTCGGAGTGGTAATTACCTAGGGAGGGGACTGCCTTGGATGGGTGGGAGGAGCCACTGGTTCGATGGAGGTTATTGTCAAGCTCCTCACCTTTGGGTGGTGGATTCACTATTAGTGGATTCACTAATAGGTTCACTATTAAACATAACCACTTAAATGATGGTTGCACAACAATGTGAATGCCACTGAACCACGCACTTAAAAATGGTTAAAATAGTAAATGTTATGTGTATTTTACCATAATTTTTTTTAAAAAGGAGCTATAGGAAAAACAAACTGGGCAAGTTTCTAAAAACAAAAACAAAACGAAACGAAAACTGCTGAAGTAGCTAACTGAAAAAACAAAGAGAGGTTGTACATGGACCTCTAATGGGAATGTGCTTCAAACCAGGGATTTTATAAATGCACCAGAAATTTATTTTTTTAAGTAAACTCTAGACCCAATGTGGGGCTTGAATTCAAGAACCTGAGATCAAGAATCGCATGCTTTACCAACTGAACCAGGTGGGCGCCTCCAGAAATCTTTTTAAAAGATTTATTTATTTGAGAGAGGGAGGGAGTGTGAGATGGGGGCAGGGGGTGGCAGAGGGAGAGGGGGAAAATTCTCAAGCAGACTCCCCACTGATGCAGAGCCCAAGGCAGGGCTCTATCTCAAGACCCCAAGATCATGACCTGAGCCAAAATCAATAGTCAAACGTTTAACCAACTGAGCCACCCAGTCACCCCCAGAAATTTATTTTTTTTAAAAGAATGAAAATAATCCAGGAGGTAGGTGAGCAGAGGTTGAGAAAAACAAAATTCGCCCTGAATTGATCATGGTTGAAGCCAAGTGATGGGTACAAGGGGTTTGTTATACTGTTCTCTCTACTCTTGCCTGTGTTTGAAATTTTTTTTTAAAGATTTTATTTATTTATTTATTTGACAAAGAAAGGAAGATTACAAGTAGGCAGAGAGGCAGGCAGAGAGAGAGGAGGAAGCAGGCTCCCTACTGAGCAGGGAGCCCGATTCGGGCCTTGATCCCAGGACCCTGAGATCATGACCTGAGCCGAAGGCAGAGGCTTTAACCCACTGAGCCACCCAGGCGCCCTGTGTTTGAAATTTTTATATTAAAACATTAAAAAATTAAAAGGAAAATAAAGTGCCAAGGACCAAAAGAGGCTCTGTGGACTGTTATTCTTACTCCTCCACAGGCCACAGTATCGTTGTTCAGTCTTCCTCTCTGTTTCTCTGTGCCTCTCCCCTGTTTAATTCCTTATCCCTCCACCAAGGAGCTTCCTGGTCACTTTGGCTCCTGTATTACTGTCCCTACTGCTCCTGTTGGCTTTTGCTCCCCTGGTAATGGACTCCCTTTGTATCATCATAGTTCACATTATTCATGGAGACAATCTGATTCTTCTCTTCCTACTCATCCATAGAAATGACATCAATCTGATCTACCTTGAAGTGGGGTGTCCGTGAGGGTTTGTGAGGGCCCATGACATCAGGCACAGTCCAGCGAGGTGAAAGAATAGGGCAAGGGAGAGTGGGAACTACAGGGTATATAACACAACTGCCAGTAGGTGAATGGGGGGGGGGCGGCACCAAGACTCTGACCAACACAACACTTTCAAAGGCCCTCAGTTGTTCAATCAAGTGAGAATAAGTCCTTTGCTTTTCTATTTGCTTCTTACAATTTGTTAAGACTCCCCAATGACTCAGTATTGTAAAAACAGGGTTCTTTTCCACACCAAACTCCCAACAAGTAGTTTATTTTCCAATATGTCCTCTCACGTCATACTTCCAAGAGGGAAATGGGGAAACACCAAGATGGCTGCCAATCTGAAATGCTCATGGTGCATAGAGACTAATTATTCTCTCAGGGCGTTAACCTGCTAAGGAAGAATGTCCTTTTCCATGGCCCTTTGCTTATAATGTGCTCACAGGAATTCCTCCTGTTCTCCTCTTCACACCAAATTGTTTCACAAAGGGCACTGAGGGGACAGAAGATATGGGTTCTCATTCAGATGTGTGTTCTCTAGTTGACAGTGTGAGCCCATGAAAATCATTTTACACCTATGGGTCTAAGTCTCCACACCTGTGAAGAGCTTAGATCAGATCAGGTTTGGCAAGCAGGTGTCATTGTGAGCACCAGCCCTGTCTGGAGTCCTCTCTTGAGAAGGACTCTAAGCCACAACTGAGGTTCAATGAAAAAAGAAGTGTCAAGATGGGTTAGCAATGTCTACTATGGGCAAGGAATAGGAACAAGTGTACTAATGTTTGCCATTTCTGATTAGAAGAGCTCTAAAAATTCCTTCTAGCTATAACTTCTTTTTTCTCATTGAGTAGGAACAGGTGGACCCCTGCTTTTCCAGAGGCCAAAGTAATCAGTAGAAAAACTCAAATGATCTTATTTCAGTGCAAGAATACAGAATAAGAAATTACCTAAAGTAATAATGATACCTAACGTTTAACAAGCACTTGTTACGGTCTGGACACTGTTCTAAGTGCTTTAAAACAAATATCTATTTGAAGCCTCACAACAGCCCTATGAGGTAGTAACTGTAAATATCCCCATTATTTAAGCGAATGAAGAAACTGAAGCACAGAGATGTTAAATAACTTGCCCAAGGTCTTAAAGATAATAACGGTGCAACTAGAATTGAATCTCGAAGTCTAATTCTGGAGTCTGCATACTTAGCCTGTCACTCCACATCAGACACCCTGGGGAGCTTGCTAGTAATGCAGACTCTTAGGACCCACCCAGACCTACTGAATTAGAATGTGCATTTCAACAAGCTCCCCAGATGATTCATATGCACATTATCCTTTGAGAACCACTGGTCTACACCGTATGGTCCCCAGCAGGATATTTGCTACCATTATTAAATGCTTACAATATGCATGTATTGTGCTACACATTTTGCCCATATAATTGCATTTCATCCACATAAAAATCCTAGAAGGGAAATCCTACAAGATCAATGGATTGACCAATGTCAATATTCTTTTTTTTTTCCCCAGTGTCAATATTCTGGTTGTGATATTATATTGTAGTTTTGCAAGATGTTACCACCTGGGGATTGGATACATCGGACCTCTCCGTATTACTTATTATAATTGCATGCACATCTATAATTATCTCAAAATAAAAAGTGTAATTAAAAAATCCCATGATGTAGGTTTCATTTTTCCTACTTTTATTATTGAGGAAACAGAAGCTTTAAAGGGGTTAAGCAGCCCAACTTTGAAAACAAGGATTGAAATCCTACTATGTACAAGGGACTATTGTAGGCACTGGGGACACAGCAGCAAACATTGCTCTCACTGAGCTATCATCCTATTGCAGGCAGTCAGAATTCAAACCCATATCTGGCTTGCTATGTAAGTCCTTTACTGCCCACATTTCGGAATGTGGCAAATTAATAGGGCTATGAGTGGTTAACACATTTGCAAAATTTCTAGCAAATGTGTATGAAAGCATCTAACAGTGCCAGGCACAAGGTGAGCACTCAATTAATTCCCTTTCTTTCTTTCCTTGCAGCAGTTTCAGAGTCCACAAATGAGCCTCACCTCCTCAATGACCCAACACGACTTTTACCCTTCACCCAATTGGATGGAGACGAGTGATAAGACCATTCTGAGTAGTAGTAACCCAAGCCTCAAATTGTTTATGGAATTTAATGAAGGTGATATTCCAAAGTCTGGAGCAGTACCATTTGAAACCTGTCAAGGAGTCAGTGGTAAGCATTTTTCTGACTCTCAGCTCTTTTCCCAGCATGGTTCTGAATGAACGCTCTTAAGCAAGACCAGATTTATACCCAGAACAATTGCTTAGACCTCAGATCTCTGAGTGATATCTAACTGATCCAAGGATTGGACTCATCCTCACACAAGGAATTTTCCTTTAAATACCATAAGAACAATTCATCTTAGCAATGGATGCTTGCCATCTTTCTTAAAGACAAACAAGTGGGCTGGGGCAGGAGATAACAAGAGTCATCTTCCAGAGAAAAGAATGTTGCAGATGCTGGATTCAAGGTCATCTAGAGTTGGACCACAGGTAACTAGCTAACTCTCAGACAGAGAATGGCTTGAGCTAGGGAACTTAACAGAAATGAGCATGCATTTTTCTTCTGAGTGTGACATCACTCAGAGGACAATACCACCTAGGAGAGAAATTCTTCAAACCAAGATTGCCACATATCTCTTGGCTCCAATTTCTTGCTCTGTATTCAGCTCTTACAAGCATGTGCTATATAGGCAAGAAGAAAGTAAACAAGAAAGGAAGAAGATCAACATTCCTGGGAGCCAACTATGTGCACGGCACTCTGCTAAGCCTTCCCATTTAATGCAACTTAATCCTGTGAGGAAGACATTAGCAATCCCATTCTGCAGATGAAACAATGGGGGCTCAGAGAGGGTAAAACCTTTGCCTTAGTAGTACAGAGCCAAGATTCAAACCAGCTATCCTGATCCTGATTCAACCTTTCAATCATAGCACTGTTTCCCCAGAAAAGACCTTGAAGAGAATCTCTAAGCAAACCATTAAATCTACTCTTACAGATCAACACTTCAACTTTTAAGGGAAATGTCTCCTTTTGGTGGCCCATCCCCTGTGGGCTACCGTATGGAATTGCAATTTACTGAGGTTCTAACATCACTTTTTTTTTTTTTTGACACAGAGAGAGAGAAACAGCAAGAGAGGGAATACAAGCAGGGGGAGAGGAAGAAGCAGGCCTCCTGCGGAGCAGGGAGCCCGATGCAGGGCTCGATCCCAGGACCCCGGGATCATGACCCAAGCCGAAGGCAGACACTTAACGACTGAGCCATCCAGGCGCCCCTCTAACATCGGTTTTGACATCATTTGTCACAGGATAGAGAAACACCTGGCACATGGGAATTGCTGAGATGTCAGCATCAGCCAGACCAGAGTTCAAACCCCAGTCCCACCGCTTCCAGCTTCATTACACTGGACACATGCTTGGACACTGCCCACTTCTATCTTCTCTCCTGTACAGTGGGGATAATTCCTACTTAGAAAAGTCTGGTAAAACAAGTATTGACAGACAAATAAAGACAAAGACAAATATTATATGATCTACCTATATGTGGATATATAGAATCTAAAAGGAAGAAAGGAAGGGAGAGAGGGAGGGCGGGAGGAAGGAAAGAAGTCATAGAAAAAGAGATCAGATTGATGATTGCCAGAGGCAGGGTTGGGGAATAATAGGAGGAAGGTGGTCAAAAAGTACAGATTTCCAGTTATAAGATAAATGTAATGTACAACATGATGACCACTGTTAACACTGATGTCTGGTATATATTTGAAAGTTGTTAAGATAGGGCACCTGGGTGGCTCAGTGGGTTAAAGCCTCTGCCTTCGGCTCAGGTCATGATCTCAGGATCCTGGGATCGAGGCCCACATCAGGCCCCCTGCTCCGCGGGGAGCCTGCTTCTTCCTCTCTCTCTGCCTGCCTCTCTGCCTACTTGTGATCTCTCTCTCTCTCTGTGTCAAATAAATAAAATCTTTAAAAAAAAAAAAAGTTAAGATAGTAAATCCTAAGGATTCCCATCACAAGGAAAAAAAAGTTTTTTTTCCTCTCTCTCTCTTTTTTTTTTTTTTTTTTTGACAGAGAGAGAGATCACAAATAGGCAGAGAGGCAGGCAGAGAGAGGAGGAAGCAGGCTCCCTGCTGAGCAGAGAGCCTGATGCGGGCCTCCATCCCAGGACCCTGAGATCATGACCTGAGCCGAAGGTAGAGGCTTTAACCCACTGAGCCATCCAGGCGCCCCCCCCTTTTTTTTGTATCTAAATGACATGATGGCTGTTAACTAAACCTCGTGGTGATCATTTCACAATATGTGTAAGTCAAGACATTATGGTATCCAGTATTGTGTGTCAATTACACCACAATAAAACTGGAAAAAAATATTCAGGGTTTTTTTGTTTTTGCATTTTATAAAGCATTAAATACTTTAAAAAATCATAAAATTATTTAATGGCTGTTTTTTCAACTTCATCATTCATCTGTTTGACCCTACGGTTGATTACTTAAGACAGCTTTAAAATCCAAGTCAACCCTACTTAGGCTGATGAATTCATATTAGTTTGTGTATTTTTAAATATTTTCGTATACATTAGAAGAGTTGCATATTCAATAAAAGTGGCTTCAGTTTAAAGTCTAATGCACTCCTACTGTATATAACACTGACATCCCCAATAAGCAGACTGTGTCTGTATTTAGGGCACTACAATGTACAAACCTGCTTTTGAAAGAATTTGATATGTATAAATAAATACTCATCTTGGGCAACCATATCTTCATTATACTATGTTTGCAGTTTAATAAGCTTCTGAATTGCATATATGAGGAGGCCCCATAAACTTTCCAGTGCTTACTGGCAGTGGGGGAAATGGGTTTGTGTCCAAAATAGATGAGGTTTCTGCACAGAAGGGAAAAAAGAAGGGCGAGGGTGTTTTTTCCCTTCCAGAGTGGGAGCTTTGCAAAGAAGAGTAAGCTGAGGCCTCAGGGTGGTAGGTAATGTCATTTTTATACCCCTGAGGCTGCTTCAGAAGCCACAGGGCTGCTCAGCCTGCCTTCCATCTGTGTCTCCCCAACCCACTCCTCTTCCATCTCCAGGATTTTGGTGTGGACCCTGGGGTTGCCCTGTGAGGAGCCTTGATCTAATTAGGGCAATTCTTCCTCCCTCCCTCCTTCCTTCTGACTTCCCACTCTCCTTCCCTCCCTCCCTTCCTTTTGCCTAGAGCATCTTCTGTTTGCCATTTACCATTCTAGATATTGAAGTTGTGGCTCTCAATAAAACAGACAAGGTCCTGGACCCCTGAAGGAGCTTATACTCTAATGGGGAGGAGGTGGGAAGAGAGACAGTTAGGCGGAAAACATAATTTGAGTCACATAAGTTACCTTGAAAGAGTTAAAAATAGTAGTAAGAGCAATGAAAAAATACGATAGGGACATGAAATAGAGAACGACAGGTGGTGGCAGCAGAATGGCCTCAGTCTGACAGAGTGATCAGGGAGGGCTTCTGTGAGGAGGTGAAATTTGAATTGAGAACTGAATGATAATGAGGAACCAGTCATGCCACAATCTGGGAGGAGGGCATTTAGGGAAAGGGGTGACACAGGTTTGAGTTCTTAAAAGACCCCTCTAATGGCTATGTGGAGAATAGACTGTGGGGGTGTCTTGGTCCATTTGGGTTGTATAACAAAACTGCCATGGATGGGGGAGCTTAAACAGCAAACATTTATTTCTCTCAGCTCTAAAAGCTGGGAAGTCCAAGATCAAGGTGTCCTGTACATATTCGGTGTCTGGTGAAAGCCAACTTCCTGGTTGGTAAGTGGGCATCTTTTTGCTGTGTTCTCACGTGGTGGAAGGGGCAGAGGGGCTCTCTGGGGTCTGGTATAAGGGCCCTAAACCCATTCAAGAGGGTCCCACCCTTGTGACCTGATCACCTTCCCAAGGCCCTACCTTCTAACACCATCACATGGGGATGGGGCTTCAGCATAGGAATCTGCAGGTTGCAAACACCTGATCTGTAGCTGGCAGGGAGACAGAGGCAAGGAGATAGGTAGGAGACTTTCACAGTCGTTCAGCTGAGAGAGGATGGCTGTTCAAGACAGAACAAGAGATTAGAGAAGCCAGGGGAACAAACTTGAGGTGTATTTTGGTGATAGATATATCAATTAAGGCAATGTCAGCTACTGCAAGAGTTGACTCCAAAAGCTTGCTGGCTTTTCACATAAAGTCCAAACAGGGGTTCTAGAAGAGCCAGTGGCTGTCCTGCAAGTGGTGACTCAGGAACCCAAGATCCCTCAGTCTTGTGGCTCCGCCAGCCCCAGGACCTCAGAATCCTTTGCAGGATCTTCTTCATCCAGCAGATGGAGAAAGAGAGCATGGAGAGGACGCACATGTTTCTTCCTGGGCATAAACGCAGATCACTTCCCCTTATACCATTGGTGACAACCAGTCACATGACTTCACCCGAATGTCGGGGAGTTTGTAAATGCAGTCCCTGTGTGGGCAGCCACTTCCAGGTAACAGTTCTACTCTATGGGAAGAGAACTCAGATCCTTAGTGTCCAGCCGGCCATTTCTGTCATGATAGAGCTGGCAAATTTTCTGGTGGATTGCACACAGGGTTTGAAAGAAAGCGAGGCCACCAGGATAACTCCTTGGCTTTTGGCCTGAGCAAAGGTAGAGGTGGTCGTTAACTGAAATGGGAAGTTGGGGGAGGAGCAGACTTATCCTAGAGGCAGGAGATAGCAAAAGACCCATTTTGGTCATATGTAGTATGAGCTGTCTATGACACATCCAAAAGGAAATATTGAAAAGGCAGTTGGTGGGCGCCTGGGTGGCTCAGTGGGTTAAAGCCTCTGCTTTCGGCTCAGGTCATGATCTCAGGGTCCTGGGATCGAGGCCCGCATCAGGCTCCCTGCTCAGCGGGGAGCCTGCTTCCCCCCCCTCTCTGCCTGCCTCTCTGCCTCCTTGTGATCTCTCTCCCTCTGTGAAATAAATAAATAAAATCTTTAAAAAAAAAAAGAAAAAAAAAGAAAAGGCAGTTGGTTATAAATCAGGACTGCTAAGCAAGGGTCAAGATTGAAGATTTAAATGTTGCATTTCCCTTTACCCAGGGCTTCTTATCCCTACACCTCCTTATACAGGTATAGGTCCCTCATTACTCTTGACCCTCAATGCATTAACTCCATCATCATAACTTTACCCCTCATTAGAGATAATGTTTGTAATGCTATAACCCAAGAAATGATAACTGTTACTATTACATGCATTCACTCATTCAATACATAATTTATTGAGTGTCTACTATGTGCTGGGCACTGGTGGTTAGTAAATAGTGTCTACTCCATGAAGAAGCCATTCTATCAGGGGAAGATGATAAATAAAAAAGTATACTGTGTGTCAGCTGCCCTAGAGAACAACAGGGTGGGGTAAATGAGAAAATACCAGGGAAGTCAGGCACTGGAGTTACTAGAAGCAGGAAGACTTCTATAATAAGGACCACTTGAGCAGAAACCTGAAGGAAGTTGAGAGTTTGTGCAAAAAGAAACACAGATGCAGGGGCTCAATGAGCTAGAAGGGTTATCCAGATAACCCAATATTTGCTTATGCCAATTTTGTGTCTATATGTCTCTGTGCCTATACAGAGGAAGTGTGTGCCAGGAAAGGGCAAAGCAAATGCAAAGGCCCAGAGGCAGAACAATACCTGGCATGTTCCAAAACCAGCCATGAGGCCAGTGTGGCTGGAGTAGGTGGGAATGGAGAAGAGTGATAGAAGATGAGGTCAGAGAGGTGGGGGGTGGGCAGGCTACGCAGTAGCCAAAACAGATTTTTTTCCCAACCTCTTCATGTAACTAGAGAAGGAGGGAGAGAAACACTTATTTCCTGGTGCAGAAATCTTTGCAAAGAAAGCAATACACAATCATTAACTTCCTGTGCAACTCCCAAAATGAAACACTTCCAAAGTGGAGGATTTGCCACCAAAATAAGAATGGGTAACAGTTTCAGAACATGGAGCACAGAATGCACAACGTTTCCTCTTGCAGCAGGTTTTCTTCACAGTTAATTGCTGCCACATGTGAAACCGGCTAGGCCCAGAAGCATTTTTAGCAAACGCCACAGAGACGGAGGCACACACTTCCCATCCCTCACGCTCCGAGGAAGGCCACTTGAGTGATTAGCTCAGGAGGATGGGAACCTTAAAATGCTGCAATGATAAATACTGTGTTTTCTGACTCTCAACTCCAGAAACTGAGCCAGAGGCCTTTTATTATCTGGTTTTTAGAACATTAGAAGAAGCTGGTTTAAATGGAAAAAAAAATCTTTTTTCAAGGGATACACAGTTTCTCAAGCCTGTTAAATTACCTTGAGAGGTTCTTTCTTGATCTGCCCGCTCTGGTGAGAACCCTGAAACAGAAAAACCAGCGGTGGAGTTCGAAGCTGCTCTTCGTCACTGTGGGCTCTTCAGACGGTACTCAGCAATGACCGCAAACATGTGCGCAGGGCTCTACAGGTGATGATCATGAGGTTGTCTGAGTTAATGCTGACATCCCTGGAACAGGTCCCATTTTCTCTGTTTTATAGGAAAGTGAATTGTGGATATCAATGAGGGTTTGGCTCCCCAGCATCTAGAGGTCCTTCCTATTTGGGAGAAATTCTTCATTGGCTAGATTAACAGAAGCCAAAGAGCTCCCCTATGGCACCTCCCTGGCAGCCAGGAGGTGGGCAAATGGGCTAGGTTCGGCTAACCAGATGTTCCTGCCCAGGATCTTGGTGGTGGCAGTGTCAAGAGTCCTGGAATGGTAACGCCTGGGCCAAAGTGGGGAATCCGGTGCTGGGAGAGTCAGAGCTGCTTCCAGGAAAGTCCTGACCACCTTCTCGAGCTCTGACTACTTTCTGAATCTGGTTCTCTAGCCTTCCCACTTGTTTTTCAGCCACCCAATTCCTATTCAATAAACTCCATTTCTGCTTATGTTACCAGAGATCATTTCTGTTCACTGTAACCCAGAGCCCTGGCTTAACATTAAGTAATTTCCAGACCCCTAATAAAGAACAAAAATTCTGGACTCCCAGGGTTGATGTCCATTATTCTTGTTCTCATGTCACTTGCATATGTATAAGCTCCTTAGAGACTCCTAGCTCTCTCTTAAGCAGCTATCGAACCCAAACACATTAGCAAGGTAAATAAAGCAATGCCACAAAATTACCAATGTTGACATTAACAACATTGACCAAATATGACAGATGGTGCTGCTTTATGAAATTAAATAGCTGTTAATAATATGAACGTGAAACTGGCTGATACGGGCTCATGTGTTTTCATTTTATTACTACCATGGGCCACTTGATTTTTCTCTCTTTTCCATTCAAACCTCTGTGAACACTTCACTCATACAGCTGATCTTGAGGTCATTTGCTCTTTACTTTGCACGGGTGCACCATTCACTAATGAAGACTAGCGATGTTCTTTGGTTCTTTGGGTTGGGGCGATTAAAACTGTTCTACTTGGCTCTAATTCCATTGCAAATATAAACACAAATGCAGGGCCTCAATCAGCTAGGAGAGTCATCCAGATAGCTCAATATTTGCTTATATCAATTTTTTAAAGGTTAACATCAAGAATATTAAATTTTAAAAATTCTCCCACAAAATTCATGAATTCCTAAGAATACATTTGTATGGGGTGTCTGGGTGGCTCAGTGGGTTAAAGCCTCTGCCTTCGGCTCAGGTCATGATCTCAGGGTCCTGGGATGGAGCCCCGCATCAGGCTCCCTGCTCACCAGGGAACCTGCTTCTCCCTCTCCCTCTGCCTGCCTCTGTGCCTACTTGTGATCTCTCTCTCTCGGTCAAATAAATAAATAAAATCTTAAAAAAAAGAATACATTTGTAAACCTTAGTTCAGAAATCATGGCAATGTAGTTAAGGAACATAAGCTTTTAAAAAAAAAAAAAAGGAGTGTAAGCTTTGGAGTTAAAGGGAAACAATTCTGGTTTTGAATCCTAACCCCATCCTTTAATAGTCTTGGAATGGTGAGCAAGTTATAATCTGAGCCTTAATTTTCTTACCTGTAAAATGGAACAATAATACCTATCTTGCAGGACAGTTGTATTAAACAAGATGATTGTGTAACTATAATAAATGGTAGTCATTATTATTATAGATGTCCTAATTGACATTCAAATTGGTTAACATAGTTGCCCAAGTTCATACAACCAGTTGGTCCCAGAGACTGACCTGGAACCCAGATCCCCTCAACACCTCATGTTTTGTTTTTAAAAGCATCTGTGCTGAGAAGGGTCAGCTGTCTACCTCATAGGGCTGTGCTCCTTGGGAGCTGTTGGTGTCTGGGAGATTTACACTCCACAGGAAATTACTCATTCCAGGTTAATTTGATCACATTATTCCCCTACTTAGAAACTATCCATTTCCTATTCTTTATACCTGTGGTTCTCCAAACCGGGTGCCCTGATCAGCAGGGACTTGTTAGAAATGCGAATACAAATTCTCAGGTCCAATCCCAGACATACTCCAGCAGAAGGTCTGGTGTTGAGGCCCAGCGTTCCGTGTTTCACCGAGACCCTAAGATGATCCTGAAACATGCCAAAGTTTAAGAACTGCTACATGGGGCGCCTGGGTGACTCAGTGGGTTAAAGCCTCTGCTTTCGGCTCAGGTCATGATCTCAGGGTCCTGGGATGGAGGCCCGCATCGGGCTCCCCGCTCAGCAGGGAGCCTGCTTCCTCCTCTCTCTGCCTGCCTTTCTGCCTACTTGTAATCGCTCTCTGACAAATAAATAAATAAATCTTTAATAAAATAAAATAAAATAAAAATAAAAACTGCTACATGATAGGACCAAGTCCAGACTTCCTTAGCACAACATTGAATGTCAAGTCTCTTCCTGTGCTGGTCCCAGGCTACTATTCTAGCCTCTTCTCATAACACTCCTGAAAACACCTTATGCTCCAGCACCATCAGACTTTACTTTCTGTCTTAAACAGGATAGGCCGTCTTATGCCTTGGTATGCGCAGCGCAGTTCCCTCTACTGGGCTTTTCTTCAAAATATCTTCTCTGTGAAGCTTTCCCTGATTGCTTCAAGGCTGGATGTAGCCTTGAAGCAATCTTTATGTCATATTTCTATGACAGCCTTTATTCATATTTCTATTACATATACAGGTGGTTATCACACTGTATTGTCTCTCACTAGTTACTGAGACGCTAGTTACCAATCATTATCCATGTTCTCTCTGCCCCAGCAAGAGAATGCTGATTTCCCAGTCTTTTGCAAGACAGTAGTGGTCAATGAGATGCAGATGAAAGTTGATGGGTTTGGGAGTATTTGATGATTCAGTGGGCAGATACTCTGCGGCTCTCCCCTCCTTCCTCCTTACAGGAGCCAAGCTACACTGCCCACCTTGCAACCATGGGTAAGCTTGAGGCTGGGGGGCCATGCTAAGAAAGGCAGAGAAAAAAAGATAGCAGGAGCCTGGAACATTGGTGACATTGTAAGTCCACTGCACCATCTCTGGACCTTTGTCCCCTGGCTTTAGGTTATATGATATTCAAATAAATGCTTTTCTTTTCTTTTCTTTTCTTTTTGTTCCTTTTCTTCCTTTCTCTTTCTCTCTTTCTTTCTATAAATCCCTCTTATTGGAGCCACGCCCCCCCCCAATCGAACAACACAGTGTCTCAAAGGCAGAACTGTCTTTTACTCATTGCTGAATCTATGTGCCTGGCAGATGCTTAATAAATGCTTTTGGAAGGAATGAAAGAACAAATCATTATTTCTGTTGCGGGAGAAATCAGAGTTTGCATATCAGGCCTAAAATTGCCTTCCTAGAAACTCTGGGAAAACACATCAGGTTAAAAATAAAGACAGATATTTTAAATTTTATTTTAAATTAAAATGTCACAGTTGTAGCTGAAACCAAGATAACATTATCCTACCACTGGACGGAAAATAGGTGTTAAATGAAGACACGTTTCACTCCTGCTTAAAATCCTGCAATAATGGGCACCCAGGTGGCTCAGTGGATTAAAGCCTCTGCCTTTGGCTCAGGTCATGATCTCGGGGTCCTGGGATGGAGCCCCGCGTGGGAACCTGCTTCCTCCTCTCTCTCTGCCTGCCTCTCTGACTACTTGTGATCTCTCTCTCTATCAAATAAATAAATAAAATCTTTAAAAAAAAAAATCCTGCAATACTTCCTCATGGTTCTTAAAGTCTTAAGTTTCTAGTGTTTTCTGGTTTTTCACTTTTTTTTAAATTTTTATAGTGATAACTATAGATTCATATGTAGTTGTAATAAATAATAGAGATCCCCTGTGCCCTTTGTCCCGTTTTCTCTGACACAAACTGTAGTACACTATCATAACCGGCAAATTGACCTTGATACAATCCACCAATCTGATTCAGTTCCTAGTCTTTGTATTCATTTGTGTGTGCGTGTGTGTGCGCGTGCATATGTGTGTGTTTAATTCTTTACCATTTTATCACGTGTTGGTATCCACATATCTACCTCCACAGTCAAGACACAAAATATTTCCATCACCACAAGGATCTGCTGCATTGCTCTTTTATATCCACACTTACCTCCCTCCTGCTGTGCCCTCTCTCCAGATCCCTCACCCCTGGCAACTGTTAATCTAGTCTGTATTTCTAAAATTTGTCATTTTAAAGTGTTCTCTAAATGGAATAACACAGTATGCCACCTTTTGGGATTGACTTCTCTCCCTTGGCGTAAGTCCCTGGAGATCCATCCAAATTGTTGAGTGTCTCGATCTTTCCCTTCCTTCCTTCCTTCCTTCCTTCCTTCCTTTCTTCCTCCCTTCCTTCCTTCCTTCCTGCTGAGTAATTACTGCTCAGCAGTATGGATGGACCACAGTTTGTTGACCCATTGGCCTGTTGAAGGACATTTGGGCTATTTCCACATTTGGGCTATCACAAAGCGAGCAAGAGAGCACAAATGGGGGAGGGGGGCAAGGGCACCAGGAGAGGGAGAAGCAGGCTTTCCACTAAGCAGGAAGCCTGAGGCAGGGCTCAATCCCAGGACTGCGAGATCGTGACCTGAGCCGAAGGCAGATGCTTAACAGACTGAGCCCCCCAGGAGTCCCCCAGGTGCCCAGGAGTGAGAGAATCTTAAGCAGACTCCACGGTGAGTAAGGAGCCCAATGTGGGGCTCGATCTCACAACCTTGAGATCATGACCTGAGCTGAAATCAAGAATTAGATGTTTAACCAACTGAACCACCCAGGTGCCCCAGTTATGTGCATGTTTTTTAAGATTTTATTTATTTAGGGTGCCTGGGTGGCTCAGGGGGTTAAAGCCTCTGCCTTTGGCTCAGGTCATGATCTCAGGGTCCTGGGATCGAGGCCGGCATCGGGCTCCCTGCTCAGCGGGGAGCCTGCTTCCTCCTCTCTCTGCCTGCCTCTCTGCCTACTTGTAATCTCTCTGTCAAATAAATAAATAAATAAATCTTAAAAAAAATTATTCATTTATTTGACCGAGAGAGAGATCATAAGTAGGCAGAGAGGCAGGCAGAGGGAGAGGGGGAAACAGACCCCTTCTATAAACATTTAAAAATGTAAACATATACTTATCATATGACCTTACAATTCTAAAGCCAGATATATACCCAACAGAAATGAAATGTTATAAAAAGACTTGCTCACAATAAGCAAAGAACAGCTTTGCTTATTATAGTCAAAGACCATAAACAAGTTAAAGGTCCATCAACAGGTAAACAGGGGCACCTGGATGGCTCAGTCAGTTAATCGTCTGTCTTCGGCTCAGGTCATGGTCCCAGGGGCCTAGGATCAAGTCCCACAACCAGCTCCTTCTTCTGTGGGGAGTCTGCTTCTCCCTCTGCTTCTACCTGCTGCTCCCCCTGCTTGTGATTGTGCACGCTCTCTCTCTGTCAGATACATAAATAAAATCTTAAAAAACAAACAAACAGGTAAATAGGTACCAAACAAATTGTGATCCATCCATACAATGGAATACTCCTCAACAATAAAAGGAATGAACCACTAATACATGTAACAACATAGAAGAATCTCAAAACATTATGCTGAGGAAAAACCCCTCAAGGTATAAAAGACTACATACTATACGATTTCATCTATGTGAAATTTCAGAAAAGACAGATCTAATATGCGGTCTTAGAAATGAGTTCAGTGGTTACCAGAAATAAGGCTGGAGGGAATGACTGGAAAGAGGCACGAAGGAACTTGATAGAATGGTGGAAATAGTTTTATCTTGACAGGTGGTTTCATAGGTGTATGCATTTGTCAAAAGTCCTTAAGCCATACACTTAAAATAGATCTAGATTATTAAAAGATAATAGATCTAGATTAAAGATAAAAGACCTAGATTATTAAATTATTATTATTATTAAAAAGTTGAAAAGTTGAAAAAAGTTAAGTGGGACACAGTATTTACATATCAAACACTAGAATCCCACTCTTCAGCCTCAATGTCTCATATTAATGTGTTTTGTATTCTTATGTGCAGTAGTAAAATGATNTTTTTTTTTTTTTTTTTTTTTTTTTTGAGAGTTCTCTTCAGTGGGAGTTACCAGAGGAGTCATCCGGGTGGTACAGGGGGAAGCATGAGATTTGAACCTGTGGCAATTATTTTGTTACCACAGTGAGAGCTTAGAGGGGGTCCTGCTTGGCACTTAAACCTATGGGCTATCACTTGACCCTCAATATCCTAGGAAGCAAATTTCACTGTACTCATGCTTAGGATTGAGCTAAGAGGCTCAGATGTGCTAAATAATTTCCTTGTCACAGAGGCAGGAAATGGTTGAACTAGGGCTTGAACCTCTTACTCTTGACTACATATCTGGAAACTAGAATTCTTTATCTATATGCCTTGGGTTCTGGCCACCAAAACCTGTTTCCTTTGCTTTACAATGATTAGGGTCCCCCAGAGGGCCCCCGAGTTCTCTGAAACTCCAAGCTACATAGTTAAGGCACAGCGACAATTCTGTGTGTATATATAATATGTCATAGAATACTTCAATTTCAATCTATCTTCTTTCCTCAATAAGCATGAGATCCATGATCAAACAGCACAGAGAAAGTGGGAGAGTTTTACAAACAAGGAAGGTTTGTTAGAGGGATGTGAACTGTTACACTGCAGTGCACGTGAGGGGACATTCTGAGTGTATGCAGCCTTTGGAAACCAGTAAGCAGAGGCACTGGTCTCCGGGAGCTCAGAGTGTGCAGCGGAGGCACCAACCCAGAAGGCCAGGCTAGATCCTGAGGTCACGGGGAGGAGGAAGGAGCCTGGAGACAGAAGTTTGTCACCCATCTCTGGAGACCTCCAGAATCATAAGCCTTACAAAGATGATTAGCAGCCCAAGACAGCAAGGACAGCCCCTTCCAACCAGCAAACAGAGCTGACAACTTGCACGATCCCTTAGGAGTGTGTCACCATGATGTCACCTTGTTTATTCCCCGCATGGGAATCAGGCCCCACTGGGGTTTGATTAACTGCCCGCTCCAGGAAGCAAAATGACAATGCTTTTTAACTTATTCTTCAGACCACCAGGAGCTCTTCATCTAAAAGTCACTCAGAAGTAAATCACAGGGTTGTTTAATCTTTGCTCTGATTCTGCGATTTAGAAGCAATTCTGTGTCACTTCCCTTCAATCACTGGGCATGTCAGCACTTAAGTATAGTGTGAAAATCATTCATGCAGAGAACATGTACTCACCGAGAGTGTCATATGTCTGTTCCCTGAGTAGGTGCTCAGGATGTGTTAGTGGACAAGAATGGTGCAGTCCCAGTTGGGTAGGGACTGAGTGCAGTTGGTATAGAAAGACATGGCTTCAGATTCCCCCCTCACTACCTCCTGGAAAATTTGATGGACTTACGTCAAACTTTCCGAGTCTCAGTTTCCTTATTGCCGCATGGGGATAAAAACAGCTGATTTCCAGAGTTGGTGTGTGGATCAATGAGAACCTGTGTGGAAAAGAAGTATAGTGTGTGGCTCAGTAAATACTCCTTCCTCTACCCCACCCCAGCTCCTCCACCTTCTGGGCAGAAGAACCTAGACGAAAACCAAAGCCTCTTGGCTAGAACACTGAGGAATGCAGACCCATCCATCCCCCCATCCCTGGTGACTTGCACAAAGCCTGGCACAAAACAGGTGCTCAGTTAATGTTTGACAAACGACTTCGTCTTAGATTCCCATCATTGTCTTCTAGATATATCGTAATCTTCCTTTGCTTTCCACCCTCCACCCCGTGCTAATGCAGTATCCCTCTTTTTGGAAATGTAAGGCCAACGAGCACCTAATTCTTATCTATCCTGCTCTTCCCATTCCCATGCCAAACATCACAATCAGAGAACTCTCTCTTATCACCCAGGCCTTGCTGCCTGACCCCTCCTTACCTAGCACTTCAGGCACTCACTGTTATTTGATGAGCATTTGCCTCCCAGTGTGGACATAAATTTCTCTTTTATGAATTGAAGATCTTAAAGCTTTTGAAAGACAAAACATGGAAAAATTGGTAAATTAGTTTCAGTCAGTGGTGTCCTTCTATTTTTCTGGAATTTGTTTGGCCTAAAATGTGAAACAATATAATACAAAATAATAATACAATTCTGTAATCCTGGGTTATCTGTAAACAGCCCACAACTGAGGACATTTTCTATAATTTCCTATAATGTTACCTTATATTTGAATAAAATTCAATTTATCTTAGTTAATTTCATACCAAACCTATGAGGTACATATTAGTATTCATTTCTTACAGATGAGGAAAGTGAAACACAGAGAGTTTAAGTGACTTGGCTGAAGTCTCACCAAAGGTAAGTATCAGAACCTAGATCTTGGGCGCCTGGGTGGCTCAGTGGGTTAAAGCCTCTGCTTCCGGCTCAGGTCATGATCTCAGGGTCCTGGGATCGAGGCCCGCATCGGGCTCTCTGCTCAGCAGGGAGCCTGCTTTCTCTGCCTGTCTTTCCGCCTACTTGTGATCTCTCTCTCTCTGTCAAATAAATAAATAAAAAATCTTTAAAAAAAAAAAAAAGAACCTAGATCTTTTCATTTCTAATCTTTGTATTGCCGTACAGTAGGGATATTTCTACTGTTGCACTGTTGTTCTAAAACTATCCTTTACAAATGCCAGAAACATCAAGATGACCTTATCATTTTTGTGTTAATGTTATCTCTGACTGATAAGATAAAAACATTCATAGAATCACTGATTTTTATTTATTACAGTTCTCTCTGGTTGTTTTTTCCCCCTGTGGGTTTTGTTGTTGTTGCTTGTTTGTTACATTTTATAGGTATAGTACCAGGTACGCCTCAGGACAGGAACTATTTTGCCCCCTCTGTGCTCAGTGAGGTGCCAGGCCCTGACGCATGTTTACAGAGATGTTCCAAACAGTTATCCCAAAGGTTACACAATCATACACAACCTCAAAGTTCAGGTTTGCCAGGCGGGGGCCTATGTCACACAATCCTACACTTTTCAGTAAAGAGTAAACGTGTAACCAAATGTGATTTAAGTCCTATACAAACCTTTTCATATATAAGACACCACAAAACACACATTTCTAAAAAAAAAATAGCTTTTTTAGGATAGGTATTCTGAGTTCTAGCAAGGAAAATACCGTCAGATTGTTAGATCACGATTTGTATGAAATGCTTTGTGACTCAGTCAACCACTAGCCAACTTCAGGATGCAAACCTTAGCTGGCCTCACCCGCCTTTGTTTTTTTCCCCACACTGTTTTTGTAGCTTTCATTTAAAATAATATTGGCTTGAGCCTCCAATGTAACCAGGCCTTTGTTCTCCTCTTCCTATTGATACTGTAGCAGAAGTGACAATGGAAGCCTTTTCTCTGGCTCTGGTGAAATACAAGCCTATCATCAACAGGGCCCAAGAACCTACTGGGCTTAGGGCTCTTAACACCAGCTCCAGTCACTTACAAAGACACATCAGGGACAATAGTGCATAAATTGCCACACTTGGTATTATCATCATCATAACTACCAGTTTTGAGCCCTTACAATGGGGCAGGTACTCTACTGAGCCTTTTACATGAATTAATTATTCCTGTAATTTTAACCTTCGCAACAAGTCTATGGAGTAGATGCTATAATTTTCTTTTTACAGAAAATCAAACTGAGACTCAAAGAAGTTAAAAACTTATATTATTTACAAGAGGTAAAGGTAAGATTCAAAAACCAAGTCACCTCTGGTTTGAATCCTCTTAATATCCCACATTAAGTATTATGCATATAACACACACACACACACACACACACACAGACAAACACAAATGAGCTGAGTTGCAGCTTACTAGTTGATATAAGATCATATTGGATAGCCATTTAAACCTTCATTAATGGGGTGCCTAGATGGCTCAGTCAGTTAAGCCTCTGCCTTTGGCTCAGCTCATTATCCTGGAGTCTGCTTCCCCCTCTACCTCTCCCCAACAGCACCCCCCCAAACCCCCACTCGAGTTCTCTCTCTCATTCGCTCACGCACTTGCTCTCTCAAATATATAAATAAATAAAAATCTTTAAACATTCATTAATGATTTTAGTTTTTCTCACTTTTTGGAGATGATAAATATTTTTATTGCATCCAACACTTTGGTCAGCTTTTGAAAAATTCATAGGTCTATGAGCTAGGTCTGAGGTTTTTAACCAGTAAAAGATGCCATCAAATAGCAATATCATTTAAGGAACACGGACATGATGCTCTGGGAAATTCTTATTTGGGGAGGAGAGAAATGGGAAAGAGGTAGAGTATGTTTTTNGTATGTTTTTAAATTAAATTTTTTAGTTTTAGATCATTAGAGGTTCACATGCAATTGTAATAAAGAATAGAGAGAGATCCTGTGTACCTTTTACCCAGTTTCTCCCAGTGGTAGCATCTTGCAAAACTATAGTACAATTTCCCAACCAGGAAATTAAATTGATAGAATTCACCAATTTTAGCTCTTACTTGTTATAGAGTACTTCAACAACAACAACATATAATCCACTACCATATAATTNATGTTTTTAAATTAAATTTTTTAGTTTTAGATCATTAGAGATTCACATGCAATTGTAATAAAGAATAGAGAGAGATCCTGTGTACCTTTTACCCAGTTTCTCCCAGTGGTAGCATCTTGCAAAACTATAGTACAATTTCCCAACCAGGAAATTAAATTGATAGAATTCACCAATTTTAGCTCTTACTTGTTATAGAGTACTTCAACAACAACAACATATAATCCACTACCATATAATTAACCTACTTTTGAAGTGTACAGTTCAATGATTAAAGTGTACAGTTCAATTCACAGGGTTGTACAACCATCACCACTGTTTAATTCCATAAGATTTTTATCAGCCCAAAAGCAATTCCCTACCCTTTAGCGGTTCCTGCTCACCTCCTCCCCCACCCTCATCCCCACTAAAACCAGGCCACCACTGATCTATTTTCTGTCGCTATGGATTTGTCTATTTTGAACATTCTATATGAACACAACTTTACAATACATGGCATTTTGTGACTGGCTTCTCTCTCACTGAGCATAAGGTCTTCAAGCTCCATACATCCCGTAGCGTGTCAGAATTTCATTCCTTCTTACGGTTGAATAATATTTCATGGTATGCAACATACCACATTTTATTTACCCATTTATCAGTCGATGGATATTTTCATTGTACATTTTTGCTGTTATTTTTTTTTAATTTTTATTTTTTAGAGAGAGAGCAGAGTGAGAGAGAGAGAGAGAGAGCATGAGTGGAGGTGAGGGGCAGAGGGAGAAGGACAGGCAGACTCCCTGCTGAGCAGGGAGCCTGATTCGGGTCTTGATCCCAGGACCCTGGGGTTATGACCTGAGCTGAATTCAGATGCCCAACTGACTGAGCCACCCAGGTGCCCCACATTTTTGCTATTACTAATAATGCTGCTATGAATATTACTATACATGTTTTTGTGTGGATGCATGATCTCATTCCTCTTGAGAATGTACTTGGGGAGGAGCGGCNAGTGGGTCACTTGGTAACTGTGGACCTGTCAAGTTGTTTTCTACAGCATCTGCACTGCGTCATGTTCTCACCAGCAATGTAGGACGTTCCGACTACTCCACATCCTCACAGACACTTGTCACTGTGTGTCTTTTTGATTATAGCCATTCTGGTGGGTGTGAAGTGGGATCTCATTGTAGTTTTGATTTGCATTGGCCTAATGGTTAGTGATGTTGACCATCTTTTCAGGTGCTTATTGGCCATTTGTATATCTTTAGATGAAGGTAGATGTCTTTTAAAAGTCCTGAATGTACTTGATGATAAAGTAAATGTGACAATATGTTTACTGCATTTTGATGTTAGAATAGAAAGAAAAAACACGTATTGTTTTGTTTTATACATTTACACACTCACTCAGTAAGACATTTTCTGAGCACCTATGATATTTGTATGGAGTATGAGAGGAGTATGGAGATGAGAAGAAACCAGAGAGTCAGTCACGAGAGGTAGCATAATAAGACGTTACAATCAGGTTCCTGGGACTTTTATAAAGGTCTGTTTCTGACTTACTTGTAACATCCAGATGATTCATCTTCATCCCTGTCAGAGGCAGAAAGGGAATGAGACAAGGTCCTTGATCTCTAGTAGTTCATTGTCTAATGGTGGAGACAAACACATAAACATATCACGCAATCCAATTTGGTCAATACAATGGCACACATCTGTCCAAAGAGCTATGGGAGCATAGAGGAAGGAGCGATTAATTCTTCTGGGCATGTAGGAAGGTGGCAAAGGGGAGGTGATATTTGAATTTGGTGTTAAAGGATGTTTAGGAGTTTGGCAGGGAGAGAGAGTGAGAGGGCATTCCAGGCAACGGGCTCGCCATGGACAAAGGCATAACTGGTGATGTCAGAGCTGAGCAATGGCAAAGCAAAGGGTGTGCAGGAGGGAGGGAAGGGGGTGTGGGCAGGTTGTGGAGAACACACCAAGGAGCTCTGTTTACAGACTGCTGATTTTGTGTTTTTTTGTTTTGTTTTGAAGCAGAAGAATGGCATGATTGCATCTGAGGCTTGAGAGATCACTCTAGGGGTGGCCAGGTACAAGAATTAAGAGGTTTGCAAATTCTGTGAAGGACCAAATAGCAAATATTTTAGTCTTGCCAAAACATGGTATTTGTCACATCTCAGCTCTACTCCTGTAACATGAAAGCAGCCACAGACAATACTCAAATGTATAAGTCTAGCTGTGCCCTAATACAACTTTATTTCTAAAACCAGGTGGTGGGGTGCCTGGGTAGCTCAGTCAGTTGAGCTTCTGCCTTCAGCTCAGGTCATGATCCCAGGGTCCTGGGATTGAGTTCTGTGTTGGGCTCCCTGCTCAGTGGGGAATCTGCTTCTCCCTCTGCCCCTCCCCCTGCTGTGTTCTCTTTCTGTCTCTCATGCTTGCTCTCTCTCAAATAAATAAATAAATTCTTTTTTTTTTTTTTAAAGATTTTATTTATTTGACACAGAGAGAGAGATCACAAGTAGGCAGAGAGGCAGGCAGAGAGACAGGGAGAGGAGGAAGCAGGCTCCCTGCTGAGCAGAGAGCCCGATGTGGGCCTCGATCCCAGGACGCTGAGATCATGACCTGAGCCGAAAGCAGAGGCTTTAACCCACTGAGCCACCCAGGCGCCCTAAATAAATAAATTCTTAAAAAAAAAAATTAAAACCAGGTGGAATGGATGTGTCTGGGGGGCTGTGGTTTAGTGACTCTTCAATTAGACCAAGGGAAGAATGAAAACCAGTAGACCCCCAACTATCTAGAAGTTCTCTTATTAGTGGTGAGAATCAAAATGGAACAAAGGAAGTGTGACTTTTAACTGAGACAGAGGGTATCTTTAGACTTCAAGAAGAGTCAGGCCCTCAACACGGGCTGAGCTGGGGAATGGGACCCTGCTTCCCACCCACCAGCCAGCATTTCCTAAAAGGCAAGGCAGTACCCCAAAGCTGTGCTAAAGCACATCTTCCATTCAGGCCACTGGAGTCCTCCACAGGACCCTGTGTCAGCAAGGTGGGAGAGACAGAGCCTGTACCAGCGACAAGCCTGCCAAGGAACCCGTAGCCCAGGCAAGGAGAAGCCTAGGTAGTAAGGTCCAAAGTCTTGGCAAAGCACCATTTGGTCTGAGACAGGAAGGCTTGACTCCAGTTAATTTAAGTAAAAATAATTTCAGTAAAGAAGAATGTGTTCAGGGCCCTTCCTAGAACTCAGGTGGGATGTGCTGAGCTGCTGGGCTAGAGCCAGGAGCTGCAAAGTTAGGAATAAATGCCTCTCCTGGTTTCGCAGCATCTGCGGCCGGCTTTGCATATCAGTTTTGTTACCCTGGTGTGCAGATGGCTCAACAGTCAGCATGGGGTGGAGACATGGAGCAGGTTTATGAGTGGCCCTATAAAAATACGCAGGCTTTCAAACAGCCGTTTAAAAAGTTCTGCTGCTGACAAAAACTGTCAAGCTTCTTTGCTCTTGGCTAGGCTTCTGTCAACTCAAGCTAGTAACACCGGTTATCACATACTCATCGGCCACTCCGATTGGCTGCTGGTGACATAATAGAAGTTCACGAACAGGATTGGCGGGCAGCCACCCCAGCCTGAGCCTCTGAGGAGGAAGGTGGAGGGCAGGAGTGGCGCGTGGCCAGGATGGGATCAGGAGAGCAGCAGGGGGGAAACGGCCACAGTCTTTGAAGGCATGGAGCCATGTCTGAAATAAGAAAGAGGGTCTTGAAGGTAGTGAAAACTATGCAAGCCCCCAAGGTGCAGCCGGGTTCTTTTGTGTTCCTTCTGCCTCCTCTTGTACCAGGTGTCTCTCTCTCCCTGGTGACTTGCAGACAAGTGCTGACACGCCTCCCTCTACTCCCAGTCCCCTTCTCTCTGCCGGAACCTGCTCTCTGGAGTCCCGAGGCAGGCGGCCAGCCTCCCCATTCTGCCGCCCAGGCCAGCCCGCGCGCCCGGGCCCTTCCCTGCCCCAAGTGGCCACCATATCAGCCTCCCGGGCCACAGCCTCGTGGGGGGGACAAGACACCTACCTCGACAAATTCTCCGAACAGAGCAAAGCCACAGCAGGAGGACTAAACATAACAAGAAACACAGACGTATGGGCAGTCAGGACAGGGGTGTTTTCTCTAACAGGAACAGTAACTAGGGGCTGGGGACGGGCTCACCTGGTGAGTCACTGCACACTCTCTCCTCTTGGCTGGCTACCAACGGAGTACATGTGCCACAGCCGGGGGCCTCCAGGGACAGCGTGGGGCGTTCGAGAAAGGCTCTGGGTTTGCAGAAGAGAACAGCACAGCAAGGCAGCGAAGCCGCTGGGAGTTGGGATTCTATGCAGGGCTCATGGCAAACTGGCTGTGTGACTTTAGGATCCTCTGTGAGTCTCTGTTGCCTCATCTATTGCATGGGGGACACAATTCAATTGTCTCTAGGCCTTTTCTAGCTTAGTTTTTCCCTACCGCTGAAACACTGGCGTTTCGAGAGCTGGACAAAGTGTTCTGATGCCAATAATGCTAACAATACTTGTCCTTTATTAAGCCTCCTACTGTGGGCCTGGTACAGTGCCAGGGACTTCACACACATGAATGCTAATCTTGAGACTAATCCTGCCAAGGAGGTATTATCTCCATCTTAAAGAAGTGGAAGCAAGCAAGTTCCAGGAGATTAAGTAACTTGCCCACTGTCACACAGCTAATACTCTTGATTTAAACCCAGGTCTTTTTGGGCCACCTGGATGGCTCAGTCAGTGGAGCATCTGACTCCTGATCTCAGATCTTGATCTCAGGGTTGTGAGTTCAAGCCCCACATCGGGCATGGTGCCTACTTAAAACACAAAAGAAAAGAAAACAGAAACCCAGGTCTTTCTGACTCCAAAGTACCGTCTATGTGATCTTTTTTCCCTTTTTTACTTGCCTTAAAAAAAAAGCTAAAAGCTAGTATTTTGTTAATTTTTTTTCCTCCCAACATTTTTCTTTGATGACTGCTATCAAGTACTAGCAAAATATCCAAACTTACTGACAAGTGAATACTGGAAATGAATGTTGTGGAGACACTTGGGAACTGGATCCTGAGTAGCTCAATAGCTTGTTTCTCCCCTGAGCCAGTACTCTTACAGCTGTGATTTTATTTTATAACAGTATGCACAATTAATTAAACAGATGTTTCTAGCCCAATCTAGAAGCGAAATCCATCAGTGTATTATGAGCTAAGTCATCATTCGTATAATGAGGCATAGAAATGCCAGTGTTTCATCACCTTCTGCAAAGGAAGCTGACGTACAGGTGCCCTGCCATCTAAAACAGGTCTGAGCACCCTTGTTCTCTGAATCTGTGAATGCTCAATTTACACACAGGAAAGCTCCTGGACAAAACAGAGCAAGGGAGAGTTCTCTCGCCACCTTAGAAATCCCAACTCTGGGAGGTGTCTTTTTTTTTTTTTCCCCTCCCCTGGGAATCGGAAGGTATTCTTTCCCTTTGTATATGCACCTGGAAAGTTCTCTATCAAACCAAGCTGACCCAGATAGTCTCCCCACCCTGCCAACAAAAGCAGTAATTGAGTTCCATGATGGCCAAGCTAGCCCAAGGTTGAGTAGTTGTGCAATGGGCAGAAAGCAGGAACTTGTCCAGAGCAACCACATGCCACAGGCCGAGGGGTGGAGCCTGTACTCTTCTGGCTCCCAAGACTGCGCCTGGACCTTACCTCTCACCCTTTGAGGTCCAGGCCATGAGCCAGAATAGTTTTTTTATTACTGTCTCCAAATGACCTCCTTATATTCCCTGCAGGCTTTGGAATCCTGCTCACCATCTTCCTTTCTGTCACATTCCCTGCACTATCTTGGAGCTCTCTTTTTGCTTTTTTATTTTTTTTATTTTTATTTTTTTTTATTTTTTATTTTTTTTTAAAGATTTTATTTATTTATTTGACACAGAGAGAGAGATTACAAGTAGGCAGAGAGGCAGGCAGAGAGACAGGGAGAGGAGCTCCCTGCCGAGCAGAGAGCCTGATGCGGGCCTCGATCCCAGGACGCTGAGATCATGACCTGAGCCGAAAGCAGAGGCTTTAACCCACTGAGCCACCCAGGCGCCCACTTTTTGCTTTTTTAAAAGATTTTGTTTTTAAGCAATTTCTTCACCCAGCGTGGGGCTCGAACTTACAACTGTGAGATCAAGAGTTGCACACGCCATCGACTGAGCCAGCCAGGTGCACTGAGATTTCTGATATCCATGTGAACAACTCACGCTTGGACTACGTCTTCCAGGACTGTGTCACAATTTTGTCAAGGTGGCTGGGACCTGGCCATTCTGCAGTCACATTTCCATATATAAACTATCACAAATTTTAAGAGACGTGTGTGCTGAGAAGTTTTAAAATAAAATCATTCTACTATGCCAGTGGAGGTAACTTAATTCGGGTCCAGATGTCATGATTATTTACTGAGCTCCTACTGTGAGCTAGGTGTTACTATGCGTGTGGTCCCAATCAATCCTAAAGGTAACCACTGGAGCTTTCACTTTTTTATTCAGAGCTAATCTCCTCCAAAAATGGGTTGAGGTGCTACTGTGTGATGTCAGGTTTAATACTGCTGCCGTTTTACAGATAAGAAAATAGCATTAGAATAAATGTTGTCCCCAAGCCCACCGAGGACTTGGCATACTGGAAACCTGAGCTTAAATCTGAGAGGTACAGTGACAAGAGCAGGGTGCAGATGGGACAATTACCACCTACCTGGCGGGGTTATTACAGAGAACTTGATGCTAAGGTGAAGTGCAGGACACCAGGAGGTGGTTATGCAGTGTTACCTCTTTCCCCTGTGGTCCTTCAAAATGGAGACATTATACCACGCTTTCTCTTACTCACTGGGATTCATCAGGGAAGAAGCACGTAAGCTTTATGGTAGATAAAATGCTACCATAGTTAGTTAATCTGAACCTCATGCCAACCCTTGCAAAGTAGTGATTATCCCTATTTGCCAGAAGAGGAAGTCCAACTTCTTGAAAGATAAATGAGGGCTGATAAGCAGTAGGGTGCAGATTTGAACCCAGGTGTGATCACCCCCAGAGGCCACATCTTTCCCTTTAAACAATAGGGTCACTTTCTGAGTTAATAATTAAGCTTTTCAGAGCTATAAGCACAGAGAGAATATATATTTCCTTTCAATAAGTTGATACTATGTGGATATATTTGGGAACTGGAAAGTGGAGATGCTTTTTCTTCTGTCCTGTGAATAAAAAGGAAGGAGAAGTTGAGAAGAGTGTTAGCTACATAATCATATGTACATATGTAATCATGTATAAAATAATCACATAGTTTAAGGTTCACATGCCAACCTGATGAAAACAGCCTGCTTAGTACATATTTTTAAAACAAAATGTATTTTACATTTATAAGTGAGTTAAACATTTCAAGAATTCTCATTCTTTTATTGGAAAAAAATGTTTTGCTTTTTTGGTCTTGAATAAAAATATCTGGAAAACATATGTTTGTTGTTCTAGTTAAATAAAACCATCGACATTGCTACTTTTATGCTAGTTGTGATTTTACTCCTAATTAAAATAGTGAAAAGATGACCTCAAATCCACCCCCACCTGACCTGCAGAATTGGAAATGGGTCACCTCACAGTGAATTCACAGTTATCTGCTTCGATTAGCTTCATGTTCTGGAATAGCTCCAGAATTTGGAAAAAACAAATTATTTGCAGCATCTGGTCCTCCCAAAAAAGAAACCTTAAAATTAACTCTGAGTTAGGAGAGATGCATAATAAGGTTATGTTAAACAACTCGAGTGTACTTACAAAAGAAAAACTTAAATGGAATCTTCCGTGCCAGGGATCAAATCAGGTCGAAGTAAGTATTTAAATCACCATGTAAATGCATCTGATTAAAAAGTTCCATCCTGCTCTTTGAACTAAGACCTAGATTGGGACCCAACTCATCCGGTTCCAATCATTTTTCAATATAAAAGACGTGCAAATGGCCAAGGAACAGGGGTCAAACTTTCCAATCCCACGGGGCCAGGCAGCATTTGGAGGGATGGGTTTCCCCGCTCCTATAAGATGAAGGAAATGAAAACATACATGTCGCAATACTTTGTGAGGATGGAATTAGATAATGCCCGGGAACGCGCTCAGAGATTTCTTGTGGTTCTGAAGACCGCACAGATAGTAACCATTCTGAGTGTGGGATCTTGGCCCACTTGCGTTCTTTGGGGGACATCACTACCTCCTAGTAAGCTCCTCTTCCTTTCACATACCCTCAACACACCCACGTCTTTCTTCTTTCCCATCTGTGAGGAAGCTAAGAATCCGAACAACAAAATTATGTAGCAGCATCTGAAAGAGGGAAGTGAAACCGAATGAGATGTTCCTACTTCGTCATGCTCCTGAATAAACTTTTTTGAGAGTTTACTCCAGGCAAGGTATGGGTGACTGGAAGAAATGAATAGAGTTCTTACCAGCCATCAAATGAGGAAGAAGCCACCTTCTTCCACAGCGTCCAGACTGTCAGAAAACATACAAGACAGTGTTGCCCAGTGGAGATCTAATGAAAGCCACACATGTTAATTTTCAATTGTTTAGCAGCACATAAAAAAAAAAATAAAAAGGAACAGGTGAAATTAGTATTAATATTAGCATTAATACTATATTGGGCCAATGTATTCCAAATAATTATTTCAACATGCCATCAATATTAAAAAATTATTAATGAGGGGTGCCTGGGTGGCTCAGTCAGTTGAATGTCTGCCTTTGGCTCAAGTCATGATCCTGGGGTCCTGGGTCGAGCCCCACTTGGGGCTCCCTTCTCAGCGGAGAGTCTGCTTCTCTCCCACTACCCCTCTCCAGCCCCAGCTCATGTTCTGTCTCACTTGCTCTCTCTCAAACAAATAAAATCTTTTTTTAAAAAGATTTTATTTATTTATTTGACACACAGAGAGAGGTCACAAGTAGGCAGAGAGGCAGGCAGAGAGGAGGAAGCAGGCTCCCTGCTGAGCAAGGAGCCCGACGCGGGGCTCGATCCCAGGACCCTGAGATCATGACTTGAGCCAAAGGCAGAGGCTTTAACCCACTGAGCCACCCAGGTGTCCCTCAAATAAATAAAATCTTTTAAAAAATTATTGAGACACTCTACATCCTTTTTGCCATGCTAAGTCTTTGAAATGTGGTGTGTATTCTATCCTTACCTTCCACCTCAATTTGGACCAGTCGTATTTCAAGGGCTCTGTGACTACATGTGCCTGGTGGCCACCATATTGGGCAGGAGGTCTGTGAGACTTTCAGAGAAAAGTGCTCAAGAAAAGTGTTAGCATATAAACATTTCATGTTTGAATGTTTCTTCTACATGTATATTATGGGGGGGGGGTCTGAGGTTTTATCAGCTGAAAAAGGTCCAGAAGGCCCTTTGGACTTCAGCACCATTCAGATTTCCCTCTAGAACCAGATCAAATGTTCCTCCAGCTGCTGGGACTGTTAATGGCTGATGGCTCACAGCTGAGTCTTTCTGTGGGCTCTGTCACCGGCCAAAGGGAGTTGCCTCACCAAGGGTAGGCCCCACATCCAATAACCAGTTGTTGCCTTGGTAAGAAGGCCTGACTGCTTGTCTTGATTTGGGACCACCCTGCAAGGCCACCCAGCTCCAGAGGAACCGCTGAGGCCCCTGTTGTCGCTGCTTCCCATCTCAGCTTGTCCCTCTGCCTGACCCCATGGCTGCCTTCACCTTCTTACAGGTGTTGCTTTTGAGAGCATGCTTCCATACACCTCCTCCAGGCAGACCCCCTTCTCAGAGCCTGTGTCCCAGGGAATCCACCTAAGACTTCTCTCCCCAGTGTTAGGTTGTCCTTCACAAGGACAGCAGCTGTGTTAACAGACTGAAGCTTTTGTGTGTCATACTTGCACACGGACACCAAAGTCTGTGGGCCTCTTGTCAGATGACTGGTTACGGAACTGCACCAAAGGAGGAAAATACGTAATCACTGCAAATTCCCTCTTACAAGTTGCTCCAGTTTTTTGTTTTGTTTTAATTTGAGAGAGAGAACATGAACAAGGAGGGACAGAGGGAGAGGGAGCAGCAGACTCTCTGCTGAGCAGGGAGCCTGATAAGGGAGTTGATCCCAGGACCCCGGGATCATGACATGAGCAGAAGACAGCTGCTTGACCACTTAACTGACGGAGCCACCCAGGCCTCCAAGTTGCTCCAGTTTTAGGAATCATACTTGTGTTTCCAATTTCTGTAAAAGAATAGGGAGAAACCTGCCACTTGATATACAAGTGAGGTAAGATTGGATGTCACCATGGCCCATCACTTTAGCTCTGCTTCCTCATGTGGTGAGGTTTGTAGATTCTCAATTCAAAGTTCCCATCAGGCTCTCTGGGAGCAACACTGGCCCTGGGATGGGCTGAGGAACACTGTCTTCCAGTAGAGGGCTGCAAGCAATGTAGCTATTATCCCAGGTATTCCCTGGCATAGCCTTAGAGAGGAAACAGAGCATGACACTTCGATTTGTCTCCTTGTCCTCAAGTCTAGCTTGACTTGGAGATGATAGGAAGTTCTGGTGTGAGATCCTCAAACAAAACCCTAAATTCTCAGAAAAAAAAAAGTCCTATTCCCCACACTCCCTGTCTCCTCCTTAGTTTTCCAGCCTTTGTGCTCGTTCTTATTTGCTCTTTCTCTACTTACTCAACTCTGCATATTCATTTGAGACCATCTCAAGGGCCCCTCTCCACGAAACAGGTCTTCCATTTAATTTATTTTTCATTTATTTTTATTTTTTTTTAAATTTTATTTATTTTTCAGAGAGAGAGAGAGAGAGAGAGAGAGAGAGAGAGAGAGATCATGCATGTGAACATGACCAGGGGGAGCAGCAGGCAGAGGGAGAGGGAGTAGCAGACTCCCCACTGAGCAAGGAGCCTGACACGGTACTCGATCCCAGGACTCTGGGATTACGACTGGAGCCGAAGGCAGATCCTTAACTAACTGAGCCACCTAGGTGTCCCCATTTATTCCATTTTAAAGCATTGATATATGATTTACATACCATACAACTTACCATTTAGTGTACTTTAACCATTGAATTTAAGCACAATTTAATGGTTTATAGTATATTCAGAGTTGTGCAACCATCCATCTCCAAAATCACTTTTAGAACACTTTCGAAAACCCAAAAAGACACCCTGCATCCCTTAGCTGTCACTTCCAAGCCCCCCATTACTTCCAGCCATGAGTTAAACCTCTAATCTACTTTCTCTCTGTATTTGTCTTTTCTGGGCACTTAATGTAAATCAAATCCTTCAAGATGTCATGTGTGGCTTATTTCCCCTTGCATGTTTTCAAGGTTCCTCCATGTGGTAGCATGTTGTCAGATCTTCGTTCTTCTTTGACGCTGAATCATATTCCACTGTGTGGGATATACCACATTTTATCTAGCCATTCATCAGTAATGGATATTGGGTTTTTTGTACTTCTCTACTGTGGATCATGGTGCTATGAATATTCTTTTCCAGGTTTTTGTGAAGGTACATGTTTTCATTTCTCTTGACTATATAGCTCTAAGAGGAATTATCAGGTCATGTGGTAAGTCTGTGTTCAACCATTTGAGGAGTTGCCAGTTTTCCATAGCGGCTGTGCTGTTAAAGTTCCCACAAGCAGCGTATGAGGGTTCCCATTTCTCCACATCTTCATCAATACCTGCTATTTTCTGTCTTCTGATGATAGTCACCCTAGTGGGTATAAAGTGGTATCTCGTGGTCCAATTTGCATTTCCCTGATGGCTAATGCTGAGCATCTTCTCGTGTGTTTATTGGCTCTTTGGGCATCTTCTTTGGAGGGATGTGTATCTGAATCTTTGGCCCATTTTAAAATATGGTCATGTTTTTATTTACTTATTTTTTATTTTATTTTTATTTTTGTTTTTTTTTAAGATTTATTTATTTTTTATTTATTTGACAGAGAGAGAGATCACAAGTAGGCAGACAGGCAGGCAGAGAGAGAGAGGAGGAAGCATGCTCCCTGCTGAGCAGAGAGCCCGATGTGGGCCTCGATCCCAGGACCCTGAGATCATGACCTGAGCCGAAGGCAGAGGCTTTAACCCACTGAGCCACCCAGGCGCCCTGGTCATGTTTTTATTATTGCATTGTAAATGTCTTTATATATTCCAGGTACAAGCACCTTATCAAATACATGATTCACAAATTATTTTCTCCTGTTTTTCTGTGGGTTGTCTTTTAACCTTCTTGGTGGTATCCTTTGAAGCATGCAAGATTTAAATTTTGATGAAGATCCATTTATTTACTTTTTTCTTTTGTTGCTAGTGCTTTGGGGGTCTTGTCTAAGCCATTGGCTAATCCAAGGTTATGAAGATTTAATCATGTTCTCTCTCTTTTTTTAAAAAGATTTTATTTTACAGAGAGAGAGAGTACAAGTAGGCAGAGCAGCAGGCAGAGGGAGAGGGAGAAGCAGGCTCTCCACTGAGCAGGAAGCCCAATGCTGGACTCAATCCCAGGATGTTGGGATCATGACCTGAGCTGAATGCAGCTGCTTAACCGACTGAGCCACCCAGGTGCCCCTAATCATGTTCTCTCCTAAAAGTTTTATACTTTCAGTTGTTATATTTATGCTTTGATGCATTTAATTTTTGTATATGGTGGGAGGTTCGATTTCGTTCTTTTGATGTGGCTATTCAATTGTCCCAGCACCATTTCTTGGAAAAAATCATTTCCCTCATTTATGCCTTGCTGCCCTTGTCAAAACTCAGGATATCAACTGACTGCACAAAACCTTTTTTGACCCTCCCAACTGAAAGAGGACCTGGGCTGAGAGAGCAGCCTCTATGGGGAGCATTGCCAGTCCTGCGGCAGAGGGAAAACGAGATATGATAAACTTTGCGCTGGCTCTTAAAGTTTTTGCTCAGAAGTGACATGTCACTCCCATTCTCACTTCATTGGCCAAGAAATGTCATAAGATCACCCTGAGGTTCTTGGAGGGAGGAAAATTAGTCGTTCCTTAGGGTGGGGCCGCAGGGAGGGAAAAGATTTTATTTATTTATTTGACAGAGAGAGAGAGAGAGAGATCACAAGTAGGCAGAGAGGCAGACAGAGGGAGAGGGGGAGGGGGAAGCAGGCTCCTCGGGGCTCGATCCCAGGACCCTGAGACCATGACCTGAAAGGAAAGCAGAGGCTTAACCCACTGAGCCACCCAGGCGCCCCGGAAAAGAGAATCTTAAGGGGAATAGTAATACAATTTAATGCTTCCTCACCATCTCCTGTATGACTTGACACCTTGCTCACCTGGATTTCTTCTGATCTCTCCTGACCCCTTAGCTTTCTCTGCCTGTTCCTTTCATGTTGGTGTTTCCCAGTGTTGTGAGCTTAGCTCTCCTGTCTTCATACTCTACAGACTTCCTGGGGAAATCTCACCCACTCCCACCATCTACTACCCATCCCACCACCTGCCAACTCTCATAGTTACACTACCAGCTTCTGACCTGTGTAGCCGGTGTCTACTGAACATCTCCCACAGACATCCCAAATTCAGCATGCCCAGACCTGAATTTATCACTGTCTTTATGCCACCCAAAATCTATGCCTCCTCCCGAATCCCCAGCTTGGGAAATAGCACACCATTCTTCCAGTTTCCTCAGCCAGAATCCTGGAACCCTTTTTTTTTTTTTTTTAAAGATTTTATTTGTTTATTTAGACATGAGTGGGGTGGGGGGGGGAAGAGAGAGAATCTCTAAGAGACTACCCACTATGCACAGAGCCTGATGCAGGGCTCAATCCCACAACCCTGAGGATCATGACCTGAGACAAAACCAAGAGTCAGATGCTTAACCGACTGAGCCACCCAGGCACCCCATAGTCTTGCCTCTTCTAATCCATTCTTCATGTTGCAACCATAATGATTTTTATAAAATGCAAATCCAGTTTTGCCACTCTCCAGCCCCCAAATCCCTCACTGGCTTTCCACTGCTATGGGGATAATGATTAATACACTGCCAGGCTTTAGTAAAACCTTTTATGATCTGGCCTCTGCCATTTCTCCAGCCTCACTTCTGTACAGCATCTGCCTGACATTTTATTCATCTTGAGCTAGATTTAGTTCCCTAAACACACTGTGATCTCTTCATTCAGGGCTCTTGAACAAGCACTTCCCTGTGTCTGGGATACTCTCCTTTCTCCTCGGGGTAACTCCTACTTGTTCTTAAAGTAGTGGGCTGGACATCCCTTGCTCCTTCTCTTTAAACTGTGCAAACACAAAGTGATTGAAAGATATTCTAGCTCAGAGGTTAAGCGGGAGGGCTCTGCAAACTGATGGCCCAGTTTTGAATCCTGGCTGTCATCTACCAGCTTTGAAATGGTATGCAAGGCCTTACCACTCCTCTGTGCCTATGTTTCCCTGGCATAAATTGGAATAATAAGAGTCCCTATTACCTAAGGTTGTGGTGGGGATTAAATGAATAAATCTATAGAAAGTGCTTAGAATAGTGCCTGACACTGTCAGGGCTCAACTAGTATTTGCCATTACTTTTAGGTATCTCCACAGCACCTTATAGTTACCTCTATGATTAAGCATTTATCAGATAAATATAATTCCCAATTTACTTACCTGACTACTTTACTGCATTTTAAGATCCTTAGATTTGAGACAATGTCTTATTCATTAGGCTTCAGTTCCTGACATGCAGTATTTATTAAATATTTGTTAAATGACTGAATGAATGAACTTGTCTTCATACAACGATCACTTCTCATCTTCCATTATGAGTATAAATTCTGTCCTCACCACTTGATGCACTACAAGCTTACAGAGGGCAGGATCACAAGTATGGTCATCTTGGCCAATCTCATCTCCCTCCAACCCAACGTTGCTTAGCAACATTGAATTAATCAGTTGAATTAAATTCTTCTCTGAGAGCCTTTAGCCTTTTCCTGGCTTTTCCACTTGCCATAACCTCTGATCTATTTCTACATAACCCATTGAAACCTGAAATGCCAGAGAAAGACTTTCCTCTATCGCCTGCCCAATTATTAGAGTAGGTTAGTTATACAAAAAGGGATTGAGGACTGTAAAATTCAAGTTAGAGTTTGGAGTTACATTTAGGTGAGGTATCCTGTGATTTCTGAAAATAATACTGCACCAGGGGATTTTATTCTTCCTGATCTTGTAAAAGCTACTGAAATCCAAGGCCTTGTTATAATTTACCTACATGCCGGTGGGTAGAACAGCAGGCTGAAGTGAAAGGGGGATTAAGTAGGATGTAGGGATGCAAGTTTTAGTCTAGGCTGTATACATGTGACCTTAGAAGTCACCGCCTTTCTGGGCCTTACTTATCCTACCTGTAAAGTGAAGGAGTGTAAATGGTCTCTAAGTTTGCCATAAATTCTAACATGTCATGCATCATCTCTCCAGAAGTAGCTCATTCTAGGAAGGAATTTTCTACTCTTCCACTTGATCTCAGAAGACACAGAATAGAAATGGTATAGAAGAATCCATACCAGGTGTCTTCAGCTCTGTGGCCAGTGATAACTGAAAATAATCACAGAAATCATCTGGATAAACCAGGAAAGAATTATTCATATCTTGCAGGCAAGGCCTGAAGTGAGATGTGATACTGGTCTTTTGAGTGAGACAGGCTTGAATTCAAGTCCCAGCTTAGCCATGTACTAGTTTTGGGGCTGTGGGCCAGTGGGTCTGTTAGTTAACTTCTTTACCCTCAGTTTCCTTGGTTGTAAAAAAGCAGGGCTCATATCTATGTTGTAGAAGTAGGGTTAAGGATTCAACAAAGCAGTACACATATCACACCTGGTATGTAGGCCTTGAATGAACATTAGGTCATTTTCCCTGTTCTATTCAGTCCTTCGCTAGCTAAAAGTACTTTCACAGATTCCCACCTGTGCCTGTGAAACTATTCATTTGCTTGTCCTCAAAGGTATTTGGGTCCCCTGGATAAATTTCTAGCACATACATTTCAAAATAAAATATTATACAAACCTAGGTACCTTCAAATTCAAGCAGTGGGCCAAGGTAACAAATACCATTCTGTGAAAAAGGATCACTTTATTAATCTGTACTTAACACATATAAAAGCAAGCAAAATCAGGATGTTTTCCTTAGCCATCCTTTCCACATTTTGTGTAGCTTTAGTGAACTATAAACCACTGTTTTCTTCACACCTAAAAGACAAAAGGAAGAGATGGTGAGGAAATTGGAGCTTGTTGCCTATCTAACTCAGCTAGAGCTTCCATGATATTCTGACCAGATACCTGTCTTTGGAGTGGAGCAGTAATGGCCTGACCGGGGGGCCCAGAAGACCCTAGAAGCGAAGATGATTAAAGGTCACCAAGATCAATATAAGGGGAAGAGATTCTGATTTATGCATTTACTCCAACAGTGACATGGATGCCAAAGGTACCTGAGTTAATGAGGTAAGTGAATCTTTTGATTCACGAGTCTATCATCAACCTTTGACTTGAGTAGCTCTTTTAAAGGGGAGAAAGGAAAACAAAGACAAAACTCTGTATGCAACTGGGTGTCCTCAGCTTCCTTTCTATGCCGGCATCCCAACCACCCTCAGCTCCTCGCTGCTGTGTCACTGCGTATGCCACCAGGCTTCCCAGAACAAATGTTGGTCCCATCACTTTCCGCCTGTACACTCCTTATCCCCTTTCAGATTCCTTCTACAGAAGCGCCTCCCTGGACACCCAAGGCCAACTCAGGCACAGCTCCTCCTGTCCCACAGCACCTGTGCTGAGCTCTTGTACAGCACTTACCACACTGCGTGGAGCTCGTCAGCTTACTGAGCTGTCCCTCTGCCTAGACCGGGAGCTCCTCAAGGACAGGGAGCGCGTCCCATTCATCCCTGTATCCCCATCACCTAGTACAGTCCCTAGCACGTAGTAGGGACTCAGTAAATGCTTTTGAAATGATGGAACAGATGCACCTCACTGAGATATCTGAACTTCTAGGAGCTCCCACCTACTTAATCACAAGTACCTGACGAAACTGGAGAAGAGGCTCTCTGGGGGCTAACGGGACAGAAGTAAAATGGGGTAGAATAATGGGATGCTCTTTGTCTGACAGGTCTAGTAGGTGCCTATTTGCAGATGGTATTATGGGCTCGACTTCCTTTGTCCTGAGGATGAGATCATTTCGTCTGTGTTTCAGGGTGTGGCCCAAAGATCTGAACAGTCTTTTTCCCCTTGAGACAGGAATTGTGGTCTGTGCTGCCAGTCTGAAATGCACGCCTCTGGCAGTGCACTTTAAGCACAGGTAGGCACTGTGGATGAGGTAACAGGGCTAAATCTGGGGACTCCTAGCACTGGGGTCTGAGTGGTCTCTTGAAAATACCTGGGCTTGTCACCTTTGAGCTGCCCAGCCCACGAAAATTATTAGCGAATACTTCTAGAAACTCTGGCCCAGCTTGCCTACTGTTTGCAAATGGGCCTAGTCAAGAAACTCAGAGCTCCTTTCCCTGCTTCCACCTCTTTTAATTTTCTCCCTGGAGCAACTTTGCTGAACCTCACCCACTTGATCATTGAGACTGGAAACTTCTTACATAAGGTGCTTTTTAATATTCCAGCCAGAACCAATTGAAACACTAAGCAGAACACAGGTAGGTGCATACAGTAAGGTTCAACACAGCAACCCCAGGGCACTGAGTCACAGCTAGAGGAAGGGCCATCAGGCATGATAAGTCCCAGCTCAACTTCACAAACCTTACATACAGACATGCTGGACTTAAACATTTAAGGTAAATATCTAAAGTACAGGAGTGTCACCACATAGCCATATTCTGTTGCTACTGCATAGAAACCTCCGTTCATTGGGGTACCTGGGTGGCTCAGTTAGTTAAGTGTCTGCCTTCAGCTCCGGTCATGATCTCAGAGTCCTGGGATCGAGCCCCATGTTGGGCTCCCTGCTCAGCAGGGAGTCTGCTTCTCCCTCTCACTCTCCCCTGTCTTATGCTCTCTCTCCTTCTCTTTCACTTTCGCTCTCAAATAAATAAAATCTTAAAAAAAAATTAAAAACAGTCTCTCTCTTTGAAGGTTCTGCCTGAGATTCTTAGAAAGACTGCAGCAAGGAATTGTGTTAGAAAAAGCACTGGAATAGGAATAAAGAGACCTGAATTCTAGTCCCAACTGGGCCACAAACTTACAGTGTGGGCCTCGACTTCCTCATCTGCAAAAAGACTGGCTGGACTAGTTCAGGGTTCCCTGACAAGGGGCTGTGGGCAGGTTTCAATGTTGGTCTGCAGACAAGTTAGGAGAAAACCAGGAAAGTTTGCTGTGTGTGTGCATATGTGCACTTCTGTGCCGAGGGTAGTTTTCGTTGGGTTTTCACAGGGAGCCAGGATTTGCAGGTTAAGAACCAATAGACTGGAATGAATCCTTTCTCCCTTAATATTCTAATTGCAACACAGGTGGAAAACTAAAACTCCATGAAGTTGTGGTGGGCAACCTTTCCTATACAGGGCACAAAATGCTACCCATAAAGGACAGAACTGACAAACTGGATTGAGTAAAATTAAGAACGCCTTTTCATCAAAAGACACCATCAAGAAAATGAAATGACAGTCTCCCAAGTGGGAGACTTTCGCATTACATATATCAGACAAAGGACCTGTATCCAAACCAAATAAGGAATTCAGTAAGAAAAGGCAGACAATTCAAGAAAAAATGAGCAAAACACTAGAATAGGCACTTCACAAAAGAGGATATCCAAATAAACGTGAACAGATGCCCAGTTTCATGAGTCATCAGGAGAATGTTAATTATAACTCAAATATGATGCCACTACTCACCTACCAGAGTGCCTAAAATGATAAAGACACAGAGTATTAAGTGAGGAGGAGCTACACCAAGAGCTCAACTAGTGGGAGTGTAATGTGGACAACTGTTTGGTAGTATTACCAAAGCAGAACATTCACATATGCTATGATGTTGTAATTCTACCCCCTAAGTATGCACCTAAGAGAAGTGCGTATGTTTGCTTACCAAAAGACAGGCACAAAAACGTTCACAGCAACACTACCTGTAAGGGCCCCAAACTGGAACCACCCCAAGAAACCATCAACAGGAGAGTAGATAAACTGTGGTGTAATCATACAATGAATGGGCTTGGTGCAATGAGGATAAATGAACTATTGCTGTTCCCAGCACTGTGTTGAATCTCACTGATGTAAAGAGGAGTGAAAGACCCGGGAGAATTCATATTTATCTAAAGTTCAAAAATGGGCATAAGAGAAGCACGGCATTGGAAGTCAGAGAGTAGTTACTCCTGGAGGACTAGTGACTATAACTGGCACACCATCTGGGGGACAGTCCTGTTCTATTTCTTCATCTGGGTCCTAGGTTCATGAGTGCATTTACTTGGTGAAAATTCACCAAATTTATGATTTGTGCACTTTTCTGTGTCTATGGAAATTTTTTTCCCTACTACCAGAAAACCTAGAATCTTTCATTTACTCAGTCACTGAAATACACTGAACCAGTATTTATTAAGCATCTATATAATATAAGACATTGAACTAGATGTTGAGGTTATGGTTATGGTCTCTATTCTCAGAGTTTACAATCTACAGAATTCTACTTGGCTTACATTAAACATACTTTTGGTTTCTGCTCTCTTTTTATAGAAAAGGATGGTGAGGGTGCCTGGGTGGCTCAGTGGGTTAAAGCCGCTGCCTTCGGCTCAGGTCATGATCTCAGGGTCCTGGGATCAAGGCCCACATCGGGCTCTCTGCTCAGCGGGGAGCCTGCTTCTTCCTCTCTCCTCTTTCTGCCTGCCTCTCTGCCTACTTGTAATCTCTCTCTCTGTGTCAAATGGATAAATAAAATCTTTAAAAAAAAAAAAAGGAAAAGGATGGTGATTTAGAAAGTCTGCATTCAGAATGTGTCTTCAGGGAAGACAGCCTGCTAAGAGAGAAACTTTAAGAACTATCATCATTGTCTTTGCTCCTTCCCCAATAATAATAAAGATGCAACATCTCTTTAGATAACAATGTCTTTAGACAGATCCTTATCTACTGAAAGTGAGTCATTATGAATTTTGACTAGTATCTAAAGTCTTTTTTGAAAGCATATAGAAATCAATATCTGGCTCCTCAAGTTTTACTTTAGTTCATTTCCAGCCTGTTTGACATGACCTGCAGCAAAGTTACTACACATGTAAGACCACAAATCCCTGTGTGACCTTAAATAAGATGGGTCCAGTGACAGACATGGTTCTCCAGGAAACAATGTGAGGCAGAGATTTGAGTAGGTTGTGAGAGATCTCTCCCTTTCCATAATTCTACATTTCAGATATTTAGGAGGGAAAATCAGTAAGCCCCCAAACATTCTTCCAATTATTTTCAAACCACAGTTAGATATTATCTACAAAGAAAATCTCTTGAAGCAGAAGTACAAACTTATTTTAAGGACTCTCAGGTTAAAAAATAAGCAAATCACTAGAAAAAAAAACCTTAACTATTATTATGTGTTCTTCTTATTTAATGTGTATGTAACAAAAAATGGAAGAAGTGTTTTAGTTATAAGAAATCAGAAGCAGAGGATAACTGACAATTCATTCTCTTGTGTTCCAGGAAAGGGCTAGTAAGGAACCCCTCAGGCATGCCAGAAACTTCTTAGGAACAAGACTAAACCTGTCTTGTTAATTCAGGTGAATCCTTTGAACTAGAGAGGTAAATAGGTATCTGTCCCCAGAGTCAGTTCTGACTGACCAGAAAGTCAGGTGGGGAAAAATAAAGCAAGATTTCAGAATTAAGCTCATCATCCTCCCCAATCTCCCCCACCTCTGGGAATGGCACCACTGTCCACGGCTTCCAAGCCGGACACAGAGATATCTTTGATTCCTCTCTCTCCTTCACTTCCCATATCCCTCCAACCAACTGGAACAGGTAACTTGCCCTCTAAATATTGTGTGTGTCTCTTCTCTCTGCCTATACTGCAATGACCCAAGTTTAGGGAGCAACCACAGCTGCTCCCCTGACTGGCTGCAACAGTTAATCAGTTTCCTCAGCAAGAAACGTTATCTCCCTTCAATCTGCTTTCTACTCTCTAGCCATTGAGGTCTTCTACAATCCTTCCTTGGCTTTCCTCCGCCCTCACTATAAACTCTGAATTCCTCTGCCTGCTTTCTCAGGCTCCCTTCACGGGCTCCTGCTTACTTCTCAGTCTTATCACTAAGTCCCCCATCTCTCTCCTATTCCCATACCAGAAGACTGAGACAGGTTAGTAACGTGAAGGCTGCTGCTGATCAGAATACAACACTTTGCTTAGCTGGTCTTCTGTGACCAATCTGAGATGTGATGTCATCTGCTGCTACCACCAAAAGAAGAGAAGGCAAGTATCAGGAAACTAAATGGCCTTTCACTTCTTCTGAGCTGCTGGTGAGTTAGGCTAAAAGGGGGAAATAGTGTTTGGCTTTGGAGGCATTTCTGTACTCACCTTTGAACATGGGTGTATCTGATGATGAAGGGATTTCAAGAGAACTAATAAAGACGGAGTGTCAGACCACATGAGAACAGGCAACTGTGTTATCCAACACAGTTTATGAGAAAAGGCAATCCTCTGGGCTGGTTATAGATGCCCAGCTTCTATCTTGTGATAGAGTGATATTTAGATCTAGACTCACCCAAATTTATAAAGCACCTACTAGGTACATACTGGACACTCTCAGAACATGTAGTGGGCTGGGTATTAGTATCCCCTTCACTTCAAGGAAGTGGGACTAATTAACATGCCAAGGTTAGAGATAAAAAAATGAGTAGCTACAACTCAAGTCCAGGTCTTCTGACCTGACTTGAGCTCCTGGGTTAGTGATCTCTCTGAACTGAACTTGAATATAAAAGGTATTCACTAGCTGAGGGGGAAGACTGAACCTTCCTTCTCACCACCACTGAGTGGGACATTGAGAAGGGGAGGGGTGAGAATGGCTACTATGCAATATAAACTCCATCAAATACACAGGTTTCCCCACCTGCACATGATGCATCAGTCAGCTGACAAACTGAATACAGGTAGAACTTGGAGGGTCTTGCCTTAGCAAAGAAAGCAGAGTGACAGCCACGACCACAATGAGAGAGAGGACTTCTAAGGAACAACATGCAGAAGCATAAAGGTTCTGAAGCTTGCTATGAAGTCAGAGGGAAGAGAAACAGTAAACTAGTCACTCGAGGCCTCACGTTGCTAGTTTACTCCAACTGGAGACCTGGTTAATTGATGGACAAATGCCAACTGAATATGACACTGCAAAGAGGCCTATTCTAAAGAGGGGTCAGGAAACTTTTAGGTAATGGTACCAAAAATAGAAAGTCCAGGCATAGTGCTAGATGGGTTTATTTATTATAAGATGTAATTTTCACAACCTGGTGAGGCAGGTATAATTATCCCTATGAAATTAAAATTCAAAAAAAAATTGGGTAACTTGCCCAAGTCATAGTAGTTATGTTGGAATATGAGCCCCAGGCTCTATGCCTTTGGCCTGGGCCACCTTCATCAAGCACCATAAAACCAGTGAAGCCAGAGCATAAGGTAAGTAAACCCACGCTTTGAAGGGATGCCCATCACCTTCCACTGCTTCTGCACCGGCAGAGCAGGCTGCATGCATTCTGGTACTTTGATGTCCTGTGATCCAATAAGGCATCTTTGGAAAGGAAAGGGAAGCAGAAAGTGAGCACGCGCAGGAACGAGTACTGGGCACTAGCATGGCCACAGGAAAGCCGGGCTGTGGCTTGTGTGTCACCCACTGCCCTCTGCTGGCTACTGGAAAGAACAGGTGGAATGAAGACCAAAGATTTATTTCAGGTTGAGGTGTCAAGAGGTGATGATAATGGATTTTTAAAAACATTTTATTAGAGAAAAACTCAAACTTATAAAAGAAGAGCAGAACATGTCTCATGCTTCTTTTCTCAGCTTCAACAATATATCAACTCAACAATATATCAAAGGACACCAAAGTACCAGAATGCATGCAGCCTGCTCTGCCGGTGCAGAAATGGTGGAAAGTGATGGGCATCCCTTCAAAGTGTGGGTTTACTTACCATATGCTCTGGCTTCACTGGTTTTACAGTGCTTGTGGGCTGTGATGAAGGTGGCCCAGGCCAAAGGCATAGAGCCTGGGGCTCATATTCCAACATAACTACTGTGACTTGGGCAAGTTACCCAATTTTTTTTGAGTTTTAATTTCATAGGGATAATTATACCTTCCTCACCAGGTTGTGAAAATTACATTCTTTGTTCAGCTTCAACAATATATCAATCTTGTGTCATCTACCCCAACCCACTTCCCTCCACCATGTTTTTTTTTTCAAGCAAATCCCAAACATCCTGTCATTTCATCTGTAAAAAATTTAATATGTATTTCTAAAAGAAAAGAAAAATTAAAAAACCCCATAACACATGATCACAGCTAAAAAAAAAGAAATCGATAAATCTAATAATTCCTTATGGGACAAGAAGCCCAAAAGAGAAAAAAAAAAAAAAAAGAAAGAAAGAAAAGAGAAAACCTAAAGCATTCAGCCTCTCCCAAGAAGCTGCAATCATGCAAATCACAGATTAATAGCCTGAACCACCCAAGCAAACAAAAACACCTCATCTACAGCCTTGCCAGGATAAACCAGCAGGAACATAGATTAAAAAACTATCTTAATTGGAAATGCAAAGCTATGTACACCTGTGTAGTAGGACGATCTTCAGCTGAGTAGATGTGGCACAAGAGCTACTAAATCTTTGTTGAATTTTTAGCTGAATCTTTCCAAAGACTCAGGAGGGGCAGCACTGTGTCCACGGGGCCAAACATGGCTGAGGTGAGAGGTTAAGAGGTGTGACTGCCCCAGCTTCCTGGCAATCTCAGCCCAAGGATCAGAATCAGGATGAAAGATTACTCCCTACTTCGCATTACCTCTGTGCCATCTATCACCCAGTACTGCAAATTTCTATTCACACATCTGTCTTCCCTTCTAGATTATGAACTCCTTGAAGGCAGGATGGTGTTGTGTTTACTTTTGTATCCTGCGTGGCTGGCACATCAGAGAGGCTCAGTAGATGGTCGCACAAAGAAAGACCAAACTAGAAAAGTCCATTGTTTGACAATACCAAGTGTTGGAGAGAATGGGGAGAAGAGAGAACTCTTATTTCCTGCTAGTAGGCCTATACACTGATATAACTGCTCTGGAGGGAAATGTGGCAATATCGAGAGTTCAAATGCTTAAGCCCATAAGATAAGAATAGGATATTTCAAAAAATTTTTAAAAAATGTACATTCAGGGGTGCCTGGGGGGCTCAGCTGGGTAATTGTCTGACTCCTGATTTCAGCCCAGGTCATGGTCTCAGGGTCATGAGATCAAGCCCCACATTGCTCTCTGTGCTCCACATGGAATCTGCTTGAGATTCTCTGCCTCCCCCTCCATCCCTACGCCTGCTCACATGCACACATGTGTGTATGCACTCACTCACTCTAATAAATAAATCTTTAAAAAAATAAATAAAAATGTATATTCAGAGAATAAAAAAGAACACAGAAAGAGCTCCTGGAAATTAAAAATATAATAGCAGAAATAAAATACTCAAGGGCTGGAAACTAAAGTTGAGAAGATCTCCAAGAAAGCAGAGCAAAAAGACAGAGATCAAAAATAGGAGACAGGGCGCCTGGGTGGCTCAGTGGGTTAAAGCCGCTGCCTTCGGCTCAGGTCATGATCCCAGGGTCCTGGGATCGAGGCCCACATCGGGCTCTCTGCTCAGCGGGGAGCCTGCTTCCTCCTCTCTCCTCTCTCTCTGCCTGCCTCTCTGCCTACTTGTAATCTCTCTCTCTGTGTCAAATGAAAAAAAAAAAAATAGGAGACAAAAGAAAGAAAACCAAAGGGCTCTTCAAGGCAGTCCAATATCTGAATAAAAGGAGTTCCAGAAAGAGAAGAGAGAAAACAGGTGGTTAGAAGGTAAAAACACAATAAAAGAAAAATTTCTTACACTCTTATTTTCTGAGTTTCCAAAATGAAAGGGCAATGAGTGCCCAGTAAAGTAGATAAGAACAGATTCATTATCAAGGCATATCACTGAGAAATGTCAGAGCCCTGGGGGCAAGTGAAGACCTAACTGGCTTCCAGAAAGAACATACATAAAGGACTGAGAATCAGAATAGCTGTGGACCTCAACAGCAATTCTCAAGTGAGAAGAGAGTCGGAACAATGATATCGAAATTCTTAAAGAAATGATTTCTAATCTATCTCCAGCTTAAGTGTCCATTATCTGTGAGGATTAGCTAAAGATATTTCTAGTTCTACACGGTCTCCTGATCTGCCTCCCTGCATCCTTTCTCAGGAAGTTACTGGAGGCGTGCTTCACCAAAATGAGAGTGTCCACCACAAAAGTAAGACACAAGAGATGGAAGACAGGGGCTCCCTCCCACGAGACAGGGGAAGACAATCTCCGTGGGAAAAGAATGTCGTGCAGGGAAGGAAAAGTGTATGATATGGCTCACCTATGAATCATAGTAACAGAGTCATACACTGTAAACTCTGACGACTGGCTTCGCCAAAGCTACAGCAACTACCCAAGGACTGAGGGATGGGAGGGGTGAGCGTGTGTGGCAGGGTGGGTACAAGAGCTGAATTCTAATCTGCCAGAGCGAAAAGTCCACAGATGATGCCAACAACTGAAAAGGAGAGAAGCAGCAGTATATGCCTACTATTTAGCAAACTGGCAGTGGATATAAAACCAACCCACTAGGAGAGTTAGCAGCAGTTGTCTCTGGAGAGGGGAAAATGCAGGGGGCGGGGTGGGGGAGGGCAAGGTACTGCTGCTTTGGCAACAATACACACATGTGACTTCCACAAATCCTAAAATGAGGTGACAACCTGCACACAAGGAGTTATTCGGAAAACTGAGAGGGGCAGTAAGGTTTCCAACAGTACTTCACATGGTCTGACTATTTTAGAGCAGGTGACAGTGCTGTTTTGCCTGTCCGTACACCAGCGCTATGTCCTAGCTCATGACCATCACAATTCCGCACTTCACAAGTACTTGCAGGATAGATACGGCTTTACATTTTAATCAGGAATGCCAAGGCCACTCAATCCAGCAGGTACCTTAAGCCTGGATCTTCAAAAAGGAAATGATTTTACTTTGCAAATAACTGAAGTCTCTAAGAGGACATTTGTAGGTGTTGGTTCGGAGGTTCTTCCCCTCCCCCTCCCTTGACCGAGAGCTCTCATAACCCAGAGTTCCAGTACTCGGCCCAGATGACACACACAGGAGATGAGGATAGCAAACGGTGATGGGAGCTTTGTAGAGAAATATGTACATTTGTGTAATAGGCCTTTTCACACTTTATGTGTAGCTTTTTACCTGTAACCTTCATGACATTGTGAATTAAATGTAACTCTTGTTAAAAACAAAAACAAACAACTATGGATTTTAGGAAGTTCTTACCAGCAGTGAAAATGCCTTTAGTGCTCTGTTTCATACTAGAAGGTCTCACAATTGCTGAAAGCCCTGTGAGAGAAAACCAACAAGGATGCCAAAAAAGCCCAATGTTAGTCATCTTCACACATTTAAAACCTAAAACGAAATATTCTCTCCAGTTATCCAATAATACCAGCAAATTCAGCTCTACCCTGGTGTTGCAGAATGACAGTGGAAGGGGTATCAGGATTGAGGGCCAGGAGACCAGAGCCGCCAGCCGTGTCACTGATCAGCCATGTCACCGACCAACCGTGCAGCTCAGGCAAATGCCTGGCCCCGTCTGGGCCTGGGCTTCCTAACCTTAGTTAAAACAGAGGGTGGATTAAGTCACCCTCAAAGGTCATTTTATGACTTTTAAATCTGCTTAAGGCTGCTGGTTCTCAACCCCAAGATTTGAAATGATTAAAAAGAACCCAAAGTTTCTGCCTAGGAGAAAAACTTTCATTCTGAAAACATACACGGGACTGTTCAGTCCTTCACCCTCTCACAAAGGCAGTGGAGATCATATTGTGACAGAATCATGTTAAAATGAAAACAAAGAGCCTCCTCACTTATCTTCAGAACAGGTAGCTGGGAACCTAAATGCGTGCTCTGACAGCCTGGGCCAGGTCCCTGGGATAGTGCGTCACTGGGAAGGGCATCTAAGGCAGTAGCTTGCATCCTTGAGGAGCTCAGGAAATACTCACTCAATTAAACAGGAGAACGTGCTCATTTGGGGAAGGGAGTCATTTTCAGTCATGATTTTTTCTTTACTGACGGCCCTTGTAAATTATCTTTAATGCCTCAAAGGAAAGCGGGTCTCTGAAGATAAGATTTTTGGGTAAACACTGGGAAGGCCCTGGGGATAATATGTGGAACATGGGCCATGTCAGAGGGAACTGACTGAACACATGATGAGACACACTGAATGGGAGTCGGCTGATGAAAGCTGTATTTCTGATGTTCTAAAAACACTAAAAATGTCACCAGTCTCTTTCCTTCTCAGACCACCATGAAGGACACAGAGGAGTCTTCAGAATAACTTCTATAAGTTACACTCTTGGAACCAAAACAAACGTTGTTTCCTTCTTTGACAGTGATTTAGGACCCAGGAGTCCAAAAACAGAAGTACTTTCACCACCCTACTTCAAACAAATGACAATTTAGATTTGGAAAAACCCCAGATTGTTAGTGCTTTCTTCTTCCCTGAGACAATCTGTCTCTTGATCTCACTAGCCAAGAAAGAATAAAGAATACATCTCAGTCACACAGTTTGGTTTTTACCCATGGCCAGCACTTCCTTGACGTCAAATCCATAAACATACCTAGTCGCACCACTTCTCCACAGTCAGGATCATGAGCAAGTTGCAATAAAGTTTCTTCCACATCTCTGTTTTTCCCAGGAGGGTCCATAATATGATTAATTTGTTGCTGTAAGGTTTTGGGCAATGTCATTAGCTGAGTGAATTGTCCTTCTGGGCTTTTATCTATCTGTGGGGGGGGGTGAAAAAGATAAGGTCTATGGAAAGTTCTTGGAATTCTATAAAGATTCAAAGACACATGGCTTCTCTTCCAAGTCACATAAATATACATTAAACCCATTCCCTAGACTGGGCAGCACGCTAAGGAGACTTGCTCCTTTCCGAAACTGAATGCACAAGATTTCAGATGCTAAGTTCCTTCAAAGAGGCCAACTCTTTTTCTGTAATAGTCCACTTTTACATGAAAAAAGAATAGAAGGCTCTTTCAAGGATCAATTTCTGACTCTCAGTTTTGAAGTTTCTATTGGTCTTACATCCAGCAGTTGAAGGAAGTGAGGCTGCTACTAACATTCACTGAGGCTCAGCAAATCCAGGTTCTCAGACTCTCTCTCCCATTTTAAACACAGGGGCACTAGGTGACACAGCCAGGGTCATACCACCACTGGGAGAGAACGGTGTCTAACCTCGTGCCTCCTGCCTTCTGGGTCTTTTTATTCACCAGGCCATGTTTCATTAACTATAGGAATAAACTGAAGACAAGGACAAAGCTTATTGGCTTTTATTCCCCCGGCACACAGTAGGTAGTCAAAAAACACTGGTTGAGTAAGGGAATGAGTAAGTGTATCAGTAAAACTTAGCTGTCGTTATTTCTTAAGGAGGATTAAATTATACCAGTGGTTTCTGTGCCCCACATATTCTAAGTACATCAAGTTGAAAGATAAATACAGAAATAAAACATATAAACTACACATCAGACTTTACTTTGAATCCAAAGTTAGCCATAGAGCCATGGCCACACCTAGCTTCCTTAACTCCTAGTCTAATATACTTTACTTCACGGAAGTAAGTTTTTATAATCATATAAACATTGACTGCCTGCCAACATGAGAACAAGTAGCAGCAGCCTCAACGGCTCATCCCATTATTTTTCAGGTAAGAATCTGTCCTGTATTCTTTAAAAAATGTTTAGGTTTTAACTTTGACTAAGAGAACAGTAAGAAAAAAATTAGCCAAATGAATGTATTAAGTTTTAGATTCAGATTTTCCAGATCTGACTAACTTTCTTCTTAACACTTGTATTCATTCAGTCTACCACTTTTTTTCATTTAACAAGTATTTATTGAGTATTAATGTCTGGATTTTCTAGTTTTCTATAAAATTCATGCAAAGAAGAACAAAGTACTATTATCTAGTGGCTCCAGTAAAGGTTTTTTTTTAACCTGAATACTTCATATTTATGATTAAAATGATTCTAAATCCAAAGGATTTGAACTCTATTTAGCTTTGCTTCAATAAATGACAAAAATGTGGATATTACTATAAAATATATTAGAAATAACATTTATGGACTCATATTTTGGGACTAAGAACTGAGATTAGCCAAAAGGACCTTATATTTCTATAAGGCTTTACCTATGAATTTCAGAGATACCAAAATGGCTTGAGTAATATGAAGAGTTAAAAAATAGTATTTGCCACTGCTTTCTCTTGAGGAAAAGAATGCACTGGAATTTTTGCTTTAAAGACAAAATATTACATGACATTTTCAAGCAAATTGCTAAATTCTGTGTAATTATCCTCTTTGATTCTCATTAAAACATGGAAGTGAAAGCATTCAGTTAAATTATGAGTCAGTAAATAAAGGAGAAGAAATTAAAAAAAAATCGTGAAAGTCAGGCTGCATTTTATTTTATTTTAAAGAACATTCAAAGGAAATTAAAAATTTAATAGCAGTGCTAGAAGATCAATTTGAAAAGTTCTTCTGGAAAGTAGAACAAAACCCCGAAGAAACAGGAAGGAAGGAAGAGAAATTAAAAAGATCAAACCAGGAGGTCTGACAACCAGCTAACAGGAATTCCAGAAAGAACAAAGTAAGAAAATGGATATGAAGAAATTACTAGAGAAATAACAAAATTTCTTAGAATCTGGCTCATGAAGTGCCAGAATAGTGAAAAACACATATACAAACACAAACCATGATGAAATTTAAGACTGGAAAAAGGGAAAAGATCCTAAACTCTATGCGAGAGCTAAAAAGGTCACATCCAAAGGATAGGCAATCCGAAAGTCACTGGACTTTTTAACATAACACTTAGAAACTACAAGAAGTGATGCTATGACTTAAAAAGTCTGAGGGAAAAGTATTTCCAACCTAGAATGTTTTATGTAGCCCAAACTACCAATCAGTGCAAAGGTAGAATGTTCAGAGGTACATGGTCTCAAAAAATTTACCTTCCTTGCAACTTGTGTTAGAGGTACTAAAAGGTGTATTTCACCAAAATTAAAGTGTCACCATGAAAAAGGAAGATAAAAGCTGCAGGAAACCAAAACCTAGCAAAGGAGAGAGGCGGAAAGAATCCTCAGGGTGATAATGAAAAGATGCTCTAGGAGAATAGCCGTGCCGCAAGGCTAGCAAACAACCAGTCCAGAAAGAACAGGGCATGTGGGGCTCCAGGAAGAAACATCTCCAAGAAAAACAAGAAACAGAAAATACCTGATGTGCTGGTCTATGATGAGAGAAACTATACAGATTTGTAAGAGGGTATCAATTAGTGACAGGTACAAAGAAAACCAAGCAAATGAAGAAAATGAGACAATTATTAACTCCAAGAAAAACAAATTTGCACAGGAAAGGAAATTTCATAGTAGTGTGCCTCAGCAATGAAGAAAAAGTAAGTTTCATAATAATGTAAATAGTGAACATTAACTTAACCAAAAATTATGAAATAATGTACGTGGAGCCAGAGGGAGTGAGGTGGGAAGGGAAGTGTGTGTGGGCTCATGCATGTGTACACACGTGTGTGCATGTTGATGGGAGCGACAAAAGAGAATAAAAAAATCCTCATCTTCCATAGATGGAAGACAAAAATAAAGTATAAAACAGAAAAAAAAAGTCAAGAAGTTACAGTCAAATCAAATTGTTTAGAAACATGGAGATAAACATGGGAACGCTAATGAGATGAAAGCAGTTGCCTCTGGGAAGCAGCACTGAGAAGCAGGAAGGTCCTGAGTAGGGAACTGCTACTTTTTGTTATAAATCTTGAGGTCCCATCTGGTTTTTAAACCGGGTGAATGCATTCCTTTGAAAAAAGTAAAAAATTAAAAAAACTTGCAAAATGTGTTCAACTGAATGGTGGGTATTCTGGGCACTTCATCTTACTCTCTTTTTTTTGCTTGAAGTAATTCCTATTTTTTTTTTTTCAAAGTTCCCTTTCAGTTGTAGAAATCCCCTTAATTCTTTATTCAATATAATATTAGTTGCCCCTATTATCTGGAAGAGGAAGAGCATTAAAAAAGTAAAATACGGTGTTCTTTGTGCTAAAGATAAGAAACAACAACTCTGTGGTTTCTAGAGTTTTAAAAAATCTTAAATTCAAATTACTTTCCTCAAAGGAAAAGTCCTTTAATATTTACTTTCAAATACTTAATAATATAATTTTTAGGGGTGCCTGAGAGGCTCAATCGGTTAAGCGTCTGCCTTTGGCTCAGGTCATGATCTCAGAGTCCCAGAGTCGAGCCCTGTGTCGGGATCCCTGCTCAGCAGGGACTCTGCTGCTCCTTCTGCCCTTCACCCCGCTTATGCTCTTGCTCTCACTCTCTTTCAAATAAATAAATAAAATCTTTAAAAAAATCCATATAATTTTTAAAGATTCCCTTCCCCAAAGGAGGCCTCTTATTACTAGTCTCTTATGTTACCTTTTGGCATTATTTCAAATACATGGACTAGTATGTTTACATATGAAATCTACTTTTTTTTTTTTTAAAAGATTTTATTTATTTATTTGACACAGAGAGAGAGATTACAAGTAGGCAGAGAGGCAGGCAGAGAGACAGGGAGAGGAGGAAGCAGGCTCCCCGCTGAGCAGAAAGCCCGATGTGGGCCTCGATCCCAGGACGCTGAGATCATGACCTGAGCCGAAAGCAGAGGCTTTAACCCACTGAGCCACCCAGGCGCCCTGAAATCTACTTTTTCAACCGTAAATGTTATCACACTAGTCATATTGCTCTAACCCTTCTTCCTCTTAAAATAGCTCTTGCCTTAGAAACGATATAAATGATTTCCCACATACAGTTTACCTCCAGTCTGCCTTGCTGGATCTTATACACCACTTGGGGATTCTCCTGCAGTATGTTGCCATAGAGCTCACGAAAATGGGATATGTTGGGCTTCACAATATTCAACACTTTTGTCTTATCCTCTCCAACCACCATCCGAAAGTCGCCTGGTTAAAACAAATGGAAAGACAAATTTTCCATTGAGAGTCCACATCCTGACCTACAAAACTACAGCCCCACATTCATCCTATGCTAGCTCAAGATGGCAGCATCCCACATTCAAATCATTTGCTTTTCCTCTTTAAACCTGTGAATTATACATTACCCAAGGAAAGCAGGCGCTTGTTCAGGGGAAAACAGAGTCTCTCGAATCATAAAGCCCTTTATGCCAGTTAAAATGCAGTTACCGAAGCACAAAAGGTAATCATCGCTGAGAAGCTGATTTGTTTTTGTTTTTCCAATGCAGACGCACCTATACTTATAATCTTCCATCCTGTGAGCAAAACTCTGTGAATAATCATGGAGGTGGGGGCTGTGTGTCACCTTAGACATGTCCTTGCTACCGCTTACTCAGCTTGAACCTCTTTGCTGTATTTGTGCAAAGGGTTTTTTGAGGTACTTTATGAATATAAAGAATTTTATCTATCATATTTGATAAGGGCAAGAGCAGAGAGTGTTGAATCCTAGTAAGAAGAGGTTTATAGTTAAGATGAGCTTCTTGAAAGCAGATACCATTTTTTATATTGCAAGTGATAAGAAATGAGGAATGTTACATTTGCCTATGGGATGAACTGAGCTGCAGAATAAACAGTCCTGAAGGACAAAGCCACTTCCGACACAAATTTGAGGTGCCCTGGCCTGCTTATGCCATTGACAGTTATCAGCAAGATGTAGAGGAAAAAAGATAATGAAATGTGAAAATTGAGGGAATGCTTCCTGGGCTAATATGTGTTCAAAACAGGCTGGGTGCATGTGAGGGCCTCCCAGGTGAAGGCTGGTGAGAGCACTGTGACCGAAACCTTTCTAGGACAGGCAGAAAGTCATCCAGGAAAGCAGTGAGGTAGCAAGTGTAGGCAGGTACCCCAGGTGCTGACAAATTCCTGGGGATCAGGTGACAGTGTCATTCATCATTTGAACTAGATCGCTTTTGAGGGTGAAGTGGGCATGAAGAGGGCAGGGATTGGTATCAGGGCATAATTTTTACATATGGTTACCCTTGCCAATTTATTTTCTTGGGGGGTGGGGTGGGCAGGAGAGGAAGGAATCATTGAAATTATTACGTGCCACACAAATATTACTAGACCAAACTGTTGTTTTGTTTTGGAAAAAATGCAGATACCCAATACTATGTACTTCAGTAAGGAATAAAATATGCTGGGTTTTGAAGGTTCAGAGGACCAACTTATGCTACAGTTTTGTGGAAAGCAGCTGGGGACTGCAAACTTCAGGAAAACAAACATAAAAACAGCCTCTGGAACCCAACCTTGGTGACAGGAGGTCTGTTCAGGGCAGTGAGCAGAAGTGAGTTCCAATTATAACAAGCTGCCCCAATATGGATAAATATATTTTTTCATTATTATTTTATTTTAAAGAAAATTTTATTTATTTGAGAGAGAGAATGTGAGACAGAGAGCGATCAGAGCAGGGAGGAGGGATAGAGGGAGAAGCAGTCTTCCTGCTGAGCAGTGAGACTGATGTGGGGCTTGATCCCCGGACCCTGGGATCATGACCTGAGCCAAAGGCAGATGCTTAATGACTGAGTCACCCAGGCATCTCTTTTCACTACTATTTTAAGGAGAAACAGAGTTACATAGTTAAATCCTGGGATAGTGAGGGTGTAGAGAAATCAGTGCTTTCATGTAGTACTGTTACCATCCTAAACTGGTAAAATCCTTCAGAAAGCAGAGGGTGAAACAATCCCATCTCTAGAGAGTGAGCCTAAAGAAACAGACCCAGAGTTCCAGAGGTAATGTTTGTTGAACACCTAAGTGCTAGGCAATGTTGCAAGTGCTTTGCTGTATTACTTCATTTAATCCACACATCCCTGTCCTCACAGGTAGATACCTATTCTATCCCCATTTAGCATCAGGGCAACAAAGATGGAGATGAAGTCACCTGCCTGAGACTTCCCAGTAGGTAAGTGAATATACTGTGTACATATGACTGTTCACAGAGGCACTATTTGTAATACTGAAACACTGGAAGCAGCCCAAACATCCAACAACAGGGGAATGGATAAGTTACAATGGTACTGCAATACTCTACCACAGAACAGTGTGCAACCAATAAACATTAGAATAATCATACACAGCAAGATGGAAAATGATCATATAATAGTAAGAAACTAAGATACAAAAGTACAAGAAAACAACTTGGTACAAAAAGAGGAAAAATGAGACAAAAAGATTACATAAAAATGTTTTTACTGTAGACAGTAAAAACACTGCTTTACACTGTTAACTTGTTTAGTCCTGGCAAAGCCTCCTAAAGAAGGTACTAAGTATTCCCAATTTTATAGATGAGGAGATTGAGGTGCAAAGGTACAGCCACCTTTTGGTATCAGGGCAGTGACATTTTAGGTGACTTGTATGACTCCGCAGTTTTCCTCCATTTCTCTCACTTCCATAACGTTGGCATATTACTTCTAGCATTTTAAAATGGATACATGGGATGCACAGACGTGCTAACTTGGCAAATGTGCATGAAGAGGCAGCTGGGTTAACTTTTAATCGTGTAAATCCTTAGGCTTTTATTTAGAGCTTATAAATGGATTCTATCAATCTTGGAAGGGATTAAATGTCATCCAACTCTGAATCCAACATGGCTGGCTCTGAAGTGAAAGATCAGTTTCTATCACCATTGAGTTCTAAAGGTGTGCTATTTTTTTTTCTTCTTGTACATTCAACAAGGAGTTCTTACATTTTTAGATAGTAACTTTCTGAGAGTGGTTATATTTTACCAAAATGTAAAACAAATTAATCCAGTCTCCCCCAAAGAGCATCTGCATGTCACGATTAAAGGGCCTGGAAAATACTCTGGACTTTCTGAGAACAAGGACTGGGGTTTATTCATCCCTGTATCTCCAGCTTCTTGTGTACTGCCTGGCACATGGAAGGCACATCAATAAATGTCTGCTGAATTGAATTTCTCCAACCACTGTATAGCAGAACTAGCTCAGCCACAGGGAACAAGCAAATGAGCTTACTACCCATTTCTTCAGAACAAAATGAATAAAATTGTGGGCACAGCATGACCCAGCATTTTCATCATAAGAATCAATTTTTCTTACCTCGAGAGATGTTTGCAACAAAACACAGGGATTGAGAAAAACTGACTGCTGACTTTTATTTTATACCTCTACTGGTAAGTTTAACTCTTGACTGCTCAAGCCAGAAAACTGCCAGTCTAATAACAATGGGTAACCAAAAGGATAATTTCTCTCCAACTTTGAAATGAAATAAACCCAGAGGCTTGTAAAGCATCTGTAGTTGGCTTGCTCTGTGATTCCAGCATGCTACCAATGGCCAGGGGCCTTATTATGAACGTAGGGATGTAAGGCGCTGCACTGTCCAGTGGAAAGGCCCTGACTTTCAAGTCTGGTAGTGTTCCAGGGTGACTGGAGATTAACCCTTCTGAGTCAGTATACCTATCTGTAAAATGGCTGTAACCATCACACTAATCTCACCAGGTTTTTTTTTTTTTTTAAGATTTTACTTATTTATTTACGAGAGAGAGAGAGAGAGAGAGAGAGAGAGAGAGAGAGAGACAGTGAGAGAGGGAACACAAGCAGGGGGAGTAGGAGAGGGAGAATTAGGCTCCCCACCGAGCAGAGAGCCTGACGTGGGGCTCGATCCCAGGACCCTGGGATCGTGACCAGAGCCGAAGGTAGACACTGAGCCACCCAGGTGCCCAGGTTATTTTTAGATTTAAATGAGTTAAGACAGTAGCAAATGCTTTGTAAATAGTAAAGCAGATCGTACTGTTGCTATGATATGCATATAGGATGAGGAAAGGACAGGGTACAGGAAGCAATAAAAACTCGCTTTTTCCCTCTTTTTTTTTAAAGATTTTATTTATTCATTTGACACAGAGAGAGAGATTACAAGTAGGCAGAGAGGCAGGCAGAGAGAGAGGAGAGAGGAGGAAGCAGGCTCCCTGCTGAGCAGAGAGCCCGATGCGGGCCTCGATCCCAGGACCCCGGGATCATGACCTGAGCTGAAGGCAGCGGCTTTAACCCACTGAGCCACCCAGGCACCCTAACTTTTTCCCTCTTAAACTCATTGCAATACTGCTATTATTTCAGTTCAATAAATATTTGGGTGGCTAGTAAGTACCAGGAGCTGTGCCAGATACTAAAGATATAAATATCTTTGCCCTACCTGAGGCAGGAAGTGCTATGAAAACAGATCATTTCAGTGTGGGTTACACAAGTGGGTATTTCTTATGTGGTAGTGTTTAACCACATGTTTTCATATGCTATAATGTGATGAACTTTGAAAACATAATGCTAAGTCATAAAAGACCACTTATTGTATAATTACATTTATATAAAATGTCCAGAATAGGAAAATCTATACAGCAAGTAGATTATTCCTTGTCTAGGACTGGGAGAAGAAGGATAGAGGGAGACAGAGAGTGGTTACTAATCGGTACAGAGCTTCTTTTTGGGAGGCCAAAATGTTCTAAAATTAGGTGGTTGCATAACCCTTTAATACGTACTGAAAACACTAAAAAAATTGAATTATATATTTTACACAGGTGAATTATATGGTATGTAAATTAGACTTTAAAAAAAAACCTGTTAAAAATGAATATTAGGGCCACCTCGGTGACTCAATTGGTTAAGCATCTGCCTTTGGCTTAGGTCACAATCTCAGGGTCCTGGGATCGAGTCCCACGTCAGGCTCCCTGCTCGGCAGGGAGTCTGCTTCTCCCTCTCCATTTGTCCCTCCCCCTGCTCATGTTCTCTCTTTAAATAAATAAATAAATACATACATACATACATACATAATCAATCTTTTTAAAAATGGCTATTATTTGGGTCGCCCAGATGGCTCAGTCAGTTGAGCATCTGGCTCCTGATTTTGGCTCAGGTCATGACCTTGGGGTTGTGAGATCAAGCCCCGAATCATGCTCTGAGCTCAGCATGGAATTGGCTTGAGTTTCTGTCCCTCACCCCCTGCCCCCTGGCAGGCTCTCTTTCTCTCTCTCTCATAAGTAAATAAATCTTTTTAAAAAATTACTGTTATTCTGCCACATCAATGTACAGTTTGGGCTACTGTTGTTAAACACTACCACATAAGAAATACCCACTTATGTAACCCACACTGAAATGATCTGTTTTCCTATGCTATATCACATATTCATTCCTGTTTGTGGCTAAATAATATTCCATTGGATGGATGTACCACATTTTTAAAGTCTACTCCTCGTCTGATAGACATTTGGGTTATTTCCACTTTTTGGCTATTTATTATGAATAAAGCTGTGATGAACATTTGTGTACAAGTTTTTGTGTAGCTTTGTGTTCTCATTTCTCTTGGATAGATAAGAGTAGAATTGCTGGGCTATGTGGTAACTCTATGTTTAATATCTTCAGGAACAGCCGAACTATTTTTCCAAAGCAGATGTACCATTTTACAATCCTTTCAACAATGCATGAAGAATTTCAGTTTCTCTGTATCCTTGTCAACACTTGTTCTTGTCTTTTTGATTATAGTCATTGTAGCGGGTATGAAGCACCGTTTCTAGGATTTTAACTGGAATTTCTTTAATGACTAATGATGTTGAGCATCTTTTTAAGTGCTTACTAGCTATTTGTATACTTTCTTTGAAAACCTGTCTATTCAAATCCTTTGCCCATTTTAATATTGGGTTATTTGTCTTTTTATTGCATTCTAAGAATGCTTTATATATTCTGGTGTTATTCCTTATCAGATAGACAATTTGAAAATCTCTTCTCTCAAGTTATTGGTTGCCTTTTCACCTTCTTGAGGGTATTGTTTGCAGCACAAAAATTTAATTTTCATAGTTTTCCCATTTATCTATTTTTTCTTTGTTCCTTGTGCTTTTGGTATATATCTAAGAAAGCACTGCCTAACCTAAAGTCACTTAGCTAATAGCTCTAGAGTTTTAGCTCTTACATTTGACTCTTATATCCATGATCCATTTTGAGTTAATTTTGTGTATAGTATGAGAAAAGGGCCCAAAGTCACTCTTCTGTATGTGTACAAAACAATACTTATTTTAACACAGATGACTAGGACAGTATTTCTACGAGGCAGTCTACCACACCATTCAAAATACATTCCCCAAAATATCTCCATGGCTGCAGAAAAGACACCATATCATACCACTTGCATGTGGAAGACAATGAGATAAGAATAAATAGCTTTGGGGTGCCTAGGTGACCCAGTCAGTTAAGAATCTGACTTTAGCTCAGGTCATGCTCTCGGGATCCTGGGATAGAGGCCAGCATCAGGCTCCTGGCTCAGCAGGGAGTCTTCTTCTCCCTCTCCCTCTGCTCCTCCTCTCATTGAACATCCCCCCACCATAAATAAAATCTTAAAAAAAAAAGAAAGAATAAATAGCTGATGCATGTGGTGAAATAATTTGAATAACCTTTTCTTTTCTATACTTTAGTGAATACAAAATGGATGAGTGTAGAAAGGGAAGGGGAAGAATCAGGTTGACGATATTGGCTCAAGAAGTAACCAATATTACAGTCATTCATCCATTCATTCATTACATATTTACTAAACACCTAGAATGTGTCAGGTACCACTCTAAGGACTGGGGTTGGAGTGAGTAAAACAAGACAAACATTTCTGCCCTTTACATTCTAGTAGTGGAACAAAGACCAAAGACAAACCAACTAATGAACAAATAAAATAATCAGTATTTCAGACAGTGCTATGAAGAGAACATAGTCAGAGAAAGACGACAGGATGGTGGGGGGTAGGGGGTGGCTAGGGAGGGAGGTGAGCCACCCAGGAACCTGGGGGAAGCCTGTCCCAGGTATGGATCAGGAATGACACCCACCATCATAGACCCTTTGTAGAAGAGCAAAGGGTTCTAGAACCAGACCACCTGTGTTTAAATCCTAGCTTCGTACTCATAAGCTACCTGACCCAAGGCAAGCTACTTAGCTTCTCTAGGCTTCAGTATCCTCAAATGTAAAATGGAAGCAATAACAGATGGTAGCTTATAAGATTCAGGAATTAAAAGAATTAATATATGTAAAACAGAACAATATCTGACACACAGTAAGTAATCCATAAACACTAGGTATTACTGATGATTACTGATGAAGGGATATTTCCCTTCTGGAGTACTGCATTCTCAGAAATTAACCAGTGACTGAGCACAGAGTTCCCATTGAGCCTTCAGCAAAAGCTCAAGCTTGCTAAGCAGAGAGAAATATGCTTCCAAATTACTAAAACAGTCAATCTCTAATACTCAAATAATCCAATGACACCGCTTGCAAGGTTTTAGATGGTTTGACTCTCGTGCAATAAATCTTAATAGCTCTCCAGAGAAAAAGTTTCTTTACTGGCTTTTAGTAGGATCCAGAAATGAGGATGTTTACTCACACTTCAGAGGGCTGGCACCCAGTTCTAATTTTTTTTCTCCTAGAATCACTCAACTGGCAACTTCCTCGCTTTGTCTTATTCCTAGAAGTAACTGAGCTTGTGTTCAGACAATCTGGCATTGAAAGAAACCCATTCTCTCTCTTACACAAGAGTGCTTGAAGGTGTTTTTTACTCCATAAGGACAAGAAAGGACCAAATGAATGCACCTGATCTAAGTGGATTCTAATGCCTGCTAATTTTTGTCAACATGTAATGAGTTTTGTAATTCTTATAACTGACAACAAAATTCCATTTTGGAGAACATGTCCCAGGAAGTTAGTGACCCTCTCTACCCTCTTCTCCTACCAAAGTAATTTCTCCAAAGTGATTCACAGCAGTGGCATTAATAAAATAATGATAAATGGAGCCAACCTGAGTGTCCATCTACCTCTGAATGAGCAAATAATGGTGTTTCAACCTAAGAAAAACCTGTGTGGTCAGGAATAATATGTTAATAGTAATAAATAATAATACTGATCATTTTCTAAGCACCAACTATCAAAGAGGTATGATGTTAGGGACTTTTATCTACATTATCTCATTGAAAACCTTATTACAGGATAGTTATTCTGTTTTACAGAAAAGAAAATGGGCTCTGAAAAGTTCAAGCACTTCTACAAAGCCAGTATTCAAACTCAGGTCTGACTGTGGTCGTTCCCTTTCTTTTATTTATTACAGCAAGTGGCTTGTAAGTACAAACACGTACCTAAAATAACAATGGAATACACTTATTGAATCTTTATTATGTGCCAGCCACTGTGTTAAACACTTTACATGTATGATTTAATTTAATCCATATAAAACCCTCCTTTAGAGATGAAGAACCGAATCATAAGGAGCTAAGAAACCTGCCTGAAGACAAAAAGTTAAGAGTCTAGCCACGTTTTGAACCCGGACCTCTGACTCTAGAGCCCTAGCTTTTAAACACTTCTGTAATTATGCCTTCCATGAAGTAATAGAATGTTAAAAAAAAAAAAAAAAGCAGCACGGTACAAAATAAGATACTTAATTTAAGAAGTTAAAGGTTGAATGTCAATTCTTCTCACAAGAATTTGTGCACTTCACTGAGATGCTACTCTAGTTCAAGGCCTCATACCTATCCAGCCAACAAAGATGGACAACGTGCCTACTTTGTGCCACAGTGCTGTTCCACCGGCCAAGGGTGTGAAACTGGCTGGACACGGGCATAGTCCTAACTAGATCCCTCTCTGCCTAGACGGCTCTCATGTGGGCTCTCCTCGTGGGTCCTTATCATTGGTGCTCAGTACAAATGTCACCTCCCACCAAAGCCTTCCCTAGTTCCACTAATATAAGCCACGTTTGCCTTCCTCCCCTGTTTTAGTGCGGCCACGAGTGACTTTTCAACTGGAATGAAAGCCCCACAACAGCAGGGACGATGCCTGCCTGATTTATTTCTTTCATCCACAAAGGTTAGAGAGCGCTTAGCATAGGAGACTCTCATCCTTATTTGCTCAATAAGTAAGATTTTCCCCTGTTTTTAGTCTCTCTCTCTCCTGCACAGTGCTGGCAAAATGATCTTTCTAGAGCAACAAATATCATGCCATCTCGCAATGCTTGGAACCTCCTGTGGTTCCCAGTTGTGTACGGAATGTCAAATTCCAGTCTCACTTGACTTTGTATTACCTTGTCTGGCCTGGCCGGGGCCTAACCTCTTCTCCAAAATACCTGAGATGCAGTGAAGTTAAATGGTGAAGAGCGTGGGCTACCATTCCAGCTCCACTACCCACGAACCTACCAGACAGATTTGGACCCCTGTTTTCTCATCTTAAAATGGGGCAATAAATCAGCATGCAAATCAAAGGAGGATTGCAAGGATTAAACTAGTTATTAGATCAGAAGTATTGAGAGTTGTTCCTGGCACATAACAATAAGTGCTATTTTCTCCTGCCATGAGCCATGGACTTCAGTCACATCAATCTATTCCTTCTTCCCTAAACAAGCTGTGTTCTTTCACACTCCCTGCCTTTTCTATATGTGTTGTTTTTTAAGTCTATCACTGACTCACTATGACTACATGTTTATTAATGTGAAGTTCTTTAGAGCAGAAATTATAGCTTTAATTCTTCATGAAGTATGGGACGCTGATTCATTCGATAAATGTTAAACCAGGATCATTATGTAAAATTAGTCATTTTAATAGTTTGTACTTACATGAGAAAGGTCAAGGTGACCCTTTAAAGCTCATATGGTTTTCCTTTTCTGTTTAGTTAAATGCTGACTTCTAAGAATAACTGCAGGATTAGAAAGCTTTCTCCTCCCCAATTTTGCAGGCTCTCATCTTCCACCTACTCCTTTCTCATCATCATTTACAACAATGTCATCAATACCAACCCCTGAGGCACTCAAAGTGATCCTTAAATACTATATAAAATGTAAGGGGTTATTATTACTACTAGTAATACAGACAGATCTTGCCTCTGCTAGTAACTGCTGGCAGGAACTTGTCCAATAACAGGGAGAGATGCTGTCTCCTGTCTCCCCATCCTTACCCCCTTCCAGGGAGAAATGCTGACCTATGCAGGTTACGAGCAACGTGGAAAATAAATCTCAAAGTTGTAAATAAAAATGAGACTGGTGGGTAATTCATAGTTTGGAAAATTCTGGGGGCCTGGGAGGTTTGCTGACAGTATAGAAGCCAATTAGTTCAAGGATACTGGGTTCTCGGGTGCCTGGGTGGCTCAGTGGGTTAAGGCCTCTGCTTTCGGCTCAGGTCATGATCTCAGCGTCCTGGGATCGAGGCCCGCATCGGGCTCTCTGCTCAGCAGGGAGCCTGCTTCCTCCTCTCCCTGTCTCTCTGCCTGCCTCTCTGCCTACTTGTAATCTCTCTCTGTGTGTCAAATAAATAAATAAAATCTTAAAAAAAAAAAAAAAAAGGATACTGGGTTCTCAGAAGTCAAGGAAAGGGATGAAGAAAAGCTTGCCTTTCAACACATGGCCTGGGGCAGGTTTATACCTATGAAAGGCATCTACCTGCAGGGTCTAGATCCTTCCCTATCCTCACTATTCTACTCTAATTTCATTATATTACGGAGTAGGTAACCATTAATTATACAGTGTCCTGGCTTAGGAACATCATATACTGTTGTCTTGGTGGAAAAATACATTCCCAGTTCTAAACAACTGGCTTATAGAAAGCTTTTTGGAAAATGTCTCATTCATAAACTGGGAACTGCACAGAGCTGGAATCTCTCTGGAGAGGATGTGCCAAGTATTGTGTCCTAAGTTTTGCAGTAAAAAGAAACCAACCTCAGTGAAATGAGTAATGTAGGATCCTTGGCCAAATTCTCAGATCCAAATCTGGGTTAAGCAATAGATAATATAATGGCAAGGGAGCAAGAGGAGACAAGATGAGAAATGGGAGAAACTGGAAGCCGAGAAAGCTAGAATCAGGCGCACCAAGGTTAGGACCTGCCTCTTAGGAAGCAACTCTCCCAATCTGCCCTACTCCCAGCAGCTCAGTCTGGGCTCCTTGCCACTATTAGATGTGGACTCAGACATCACCACTTTAGAGGGCCCTCCCTGCCTATCCAAGGTAAATATGGCCCTCCTCAGGATTTCTTTTCTTCTCCTATTGCACTTACTGGTCTCTGAAATGACCTTTCTGCTTCTTTACTGTCTGCCTCTGCCTAAGGGAACACAAACTCCATGAGTAGTCTTACTCATGTCAGGCTCACCAGCGTATATCCAGGGCCTAGCACAGTGTGTGGCACATGGAAGGCACACAGGAAATATCTGTTGAACAAACAGGGTCGTTGTGTGAGGATTCAACGATAGAATCAATGATCGATTTATCTATATATCTACCCTTCCCCCCACCCACCAACTGACTTATCTATCTACTTACCCACCCACCTACTGTGTCTGGTAGAGCACTGCTACCCACCAGCCCTTCATAAAAATTATAAAAAAAGCAAACCAGACAATAATACTTTTATGAGTCAGCAAGCACTCACCGAACACCTTGTACATGTCTCACAGTATAGGAGAAACCAAGAGTATAAAACACAGCCCTTCCAGGAGGTAAAGCAAAAGTCGGCTAAAGATTGATAGCAGCTTGCATGCTAACTTGAAGTTTGCTAGAAGGTAAAGGCAGTTATGTCATTCAAGATACTTTCTTAGTCAATGTTCAGAATGTTCAGTCCCAGAATCCACCTGACACTATGCTGATGTCAATCACAGGGGAGGAAATGGAGGAGTGGCAGTGGTGTGGGCCAAGGAGAAATCGGCTCTGCATCATTCTCCCACAAAGTTAACCCTTCCTAAAAGGTTTTGGGCCTATCTTTTTTCACAGAGCAACAAGGAGAGGGAATCACCCTAACAGGGTGACCCCTTTTCCCACACGTCGCACGAAGGCCCATTTATTCCGGTACCCAGCCACAGCAGCCTCTGTTCCTCCACTTCCTGTTGAAAGGCAGGGATGGTGCCATGTGGAGCTGGAAGTGACCAAGACCAAGGTCATGTCACTTCCTTTCTCTCTAGTGTTGCAACTGCAGCTGTAGTCCTGCTAGCTGCATTTTGGGAAAAAGACTGGAGAACAAGGCCTTTACGGTCTCTTTCAGCATTATATTTCCAAGAAATCTTATCTGTACAGGGATTCAGAAAATGAGTAAACTGCTTTTGCAATGTTTTCAGCATAGAGTTCTTTGACTCACACTTAAAAGTTGGGAAAGAAGATATTTATTTAAGATAGTGGTTTCAAACTGTTTTTTAAGTAACAGACTACTTTTTTGTAAATAAAATTTTACATGGATCCTTAATACATTAAACAGGAAGGGTAGCTCCTCTCTGGTTGCAGTGAAGGCGAGGGACCCAGGGCTCTATCCTCTCAGCTTTCCCCTCTCCCTTTGAAAGGGCCCCTGACATCTCTGAGGAACACACTGATCTAAAGAGAAAGGGAAAGGAAGTTAAGATTTAGATAAATAAACTAATGAATGCGGAAGAAGGGAAAGCTTTTCCTTAATGGGCAAGGAGAGGTGGACTTGGAAAGTCGCCACTTTGTAACCATCATAGTAAAGACTGGTTGGAGCAAGAATCATCAATGAATGCTTGATCTAGGAGGGAAAGTGTGATAAGAAGTAGATTTGCGTGATCTTCAAATGTCTCCCCATGCATTGCTTAGAAGAGAAAATCTCTGCTTATCAGGACACGAACATCACTGGTTTGAGACTTCAAAATGTGAATGTCATGTAAGACAAAAAAAGGCTAAGGAAGTGTTCCAGGTTAAAAGACAGAAGATCTTAATAAATATGATCCTTGACTGGACTGCGTACTTGAGGGGGAAAGAACATCATTGGGATTACCAAGAACATATGGACTATGGATCATCAATCTGATAAAAAGTACTGTATCGGTCTGAAATTCCCTGCATTTGGTAACTATGCTGTGGTTATGGAAGAGAATGTCCTTGTTCTTGGAAAACATATATTGGAAATATTTGGCCCAAAGGGGACAGGATATGTGTGAGCTACTCTCAAATAGTTCAGAAAAAAAAAATATGATACAATATTTACAGGTACGGAGAGGGCAGTGGTTTTCTGAGTGGGATCCCTGTAGGAGGATCGGCATTACCCACTTGCTAGAAATATAAATTCCAAGGCTCCACCCCAGACCTGCCAAAGCAGCTGTGTGGGGGTGCACACTTGAGTTAGAAAACCACTGGGACAAAGAGGATGATAACACAAATTTGATGAAACATTAAAACTGGCTAAGCCAGGGAAAGGGCATATGGGAATTCTTTGTATTATTATTGAAACTTTTCGGTCAGTTTGGAATTGTTTCCAAATGAAAATGAATAGTAACAACAAGAAGACTACCCTGGGGTGGTTTATGTACAGACCCGGAGAGGAAGAGCCCTTGGAGGCAAGGAGGCAAATCCTGGGGTTCTGGTCATCCAGTACAGGAAGTGGGATCCAGGAGCAGGGGGGCTGCTGCTCCAGCAGGGAGTAAGCAGCAGGATGTTTGTATGCATGGTCTTCAAACAACGCATCTCCTTCCTGCAGAAAACGTGAGCACCAAGTCTACTAACCTGAATAAGAGAGTCCAGCGATCTCTATAAAGAGGTCTTCTTCAGAAAAGCTTTCAGGGAGCATGAGGAAAGCTGTGGTCACAGCACTCTTCAGATTTTTATCAAGGGCTGACCTAAGAGCAACATTCTCATTCATTGCTATGATTTTCACCTGCAAAAAAGCAGAACGTTTAGAAGAAAAATGTCAAAGTGGACTACTGCTCTATCTATGGGTTCACACATGCACTGGAACTATCCAAACCCTTAGCCCTGAATATCTTGTAATATTAGGCCAGTAGACATGAAATAATTATTATTCTAATAAGCAATCCCAGAGGCTTGTGTTTTATGCCAGAATCAAAGATATCATGATACAGGAAAGAAAGCAAACTAAATATTTCTCTTAAACAAGGAAATTCTCCATGGGTTTTGAAAAAGAAGTCAGTATAAATGAAACATCCTTTGGGAAATTTTGTATTTTTAAATTTTATAATCTCATTGTTATTTACTTAATTTTAAGGTAGACAAAGGCATTTTACTTCTTTATTTAGAACTCACCTCTATTCTTATCCATATATAACCTAAGCACTTCACGCTTTATTTTGAACTGATTTTGAACCTGACTAAGGAAAAAAGGAAAGAAAATTAGCTACAGTAGAAACAGCATGCATTTGGGGGTAGGTATGGGGTCAGGTCTAGGTATTTACTAGCTGTGTGAATTTGACCAAATTACTTAACCTCTCTGAACTTAAGTCCTCATCTATAAAATGGCGATAAATGTGTATCAAAGAATTGTTACAAAGATTGAATGAAATAATAAATATAAAGTATCTAATGTACTAGTGAATGCCTTGATCAATAAAAAGGATTTTTCTCCTGAATACACAGTGGAAGGTACTGTCTTTGACTTCCCTCAAATCCATTAAAATATAAATTGTTCTGGTCTGTTCTGAGATTCTCTGTTTTGAAGACTGCACTGTAGTTAAAAGTGTTCAAGACCCAGCTCCATCTCTTACTATCTCTGTGACTATGGCCATAATTCCTTAACAGCAAAATGGGGTTAATAACAGAATCAAAATGATAAGGTTGTTGGTTAGATTAAATGAGATACTGCATACAACCCTTAGCTGAAGTGAGCTTCCTTCTGTATCTTTGGGCACAATGCAAGAACTTCCCTGGGCCAGAGATTCTCCCCTTTAGCAAGCACCAACAATCACGTGGGAGAGCTTGTTAAACTGCTTATTATTCGGCCCATCCCCCAGCATTTCTGATTCAGGAGGCCTGAGTCAGGCCTGAAAATGTACATTTCTGACAAGTTCCCAGGTGGTCAAGGAACCACATTTTGAGAACCACTGCTCTCAGGTATATATTTAGAATAGAAATGCCATATGGCTCCTCAGAGTGGTTGTGCCAATTTACATTCCTGGTATAACCTTTTTAAACCATCAGGATGCTTCTGACTGATTGTCTATAAACAAGGAAAGAGTTTGCAAGTCCCTCACCTATCTGAAATGTATCCATCTTCTGTAAAACATTTAGTGCTATCACCAAATCTTCCCCAATTCTAGAAAATAGGGCTTAAGTTGTCTTTTATCTGTCAAATAAAGATGATTTCTGAGAAAAATTAAGATGGCACTAAAAGACATACACTGTCAGAAACTAAATTAAGGGCGCCTGGGTGGCTCAGTGGGTTAAAGCCGCTGCCTTCGGCTCAGGTCATGATCTCAGGGTCCTGGGATCGAGGCCCACATCGGGCTCCCTGCTCAGCAGGGAGCCTGCTTCCTCCTCTCTCCTCTCTCTCTGCCTGCCTCTCTGCCTACTTGTAATCTCTCTCTCTGTGTCAAATGAATAAAATAAAATCTTTTAAAAAAAAAAAAAAAAAAAAAAGAAACTAAATTAAAATTGTATTAGACAGCAAGGAGAAAAGATGATGTATGTCTCAAAGTAATTTCTTCTTTTAATTGTCAAAAACGGTATTATAAAACATAACTATTTTATTAACTTAAGAACCTAACTTACCTTTAGTCCCTACTTTTTTTCTAAGGGAATATTTATAATACCCAAACCTCTCATATGGTAGGTAAGCCACTTTATTCAATACTCCCAACTCCTCCCTTGTAATTACGGCACTTAATAGCCCTAATTAAGCCTTTCAGCACTTGGTGAGTTTAGCATTATTGCAATCATCTGCAGAAAGGAAAACGAAGGTGCAGTTCAGTGGTATGACTTGCCCAATGTTGCATAATGAAGTGATGGCAAAAATCAGGGTAACACCCTTATACTTGGCAGAGCCAGCTCTAAATTTTTTGAATTATTCTCATGCGTTCAGTTAGGGATCTGTTCTGGTTAACTTTGTTGTTGTTGTTTTCTGGTTAACTTCTTACCTTGAACGATGATTAAAAGAAATGTTAAGTTCCTATATAACTCCTATGTTCATTCCTTGAATAACTTTCCCAAACTTTGTATTCCATATAGAATCACAGGTCTAGGAGGGCAACCTCCTCATCTTACTAATGAGGAAACTGAGGCCCAGAGGGTTAAAAGATCTTCCCTTGAGAAGTAGTGGCACACCAAAAGAGGACCTAGGTCCCTGATTTATCCAGAGCTCTTTCTACAGCCCTGCAAAGTCTGTTTACTCCCAAATTCCTGTTCTTCATCCACATTCACCAGGTCCTGCTCAATAATTCTTCATCCTCTCTCTTTTTGGTGGCTTTTACAGAAACTCAGTGAAAACAGATGTTATTCTGAGATGCTAACAAATCACAGTAAGTTAGGGGAAATTTTTCTATTCAAAGCAATACACTTGTTCTCCAAGAAGGTCATTCTACATAGGTTGAAAAAAAGCAGTCTTTGCTATTTAAGGTTAAGAGAGTAAAAATAAAAGCATCCTTACTCAAAGGAAAAATGTCAGTTCAGAAGACTCTGCTGCTACTGTGCTGATCTGGCTCTCCAGGATAAGGTGACCTAGGCACTTGTCTCGGCAGCACTGTTATTTGTGGTTTAGAGTAAAGCCAGTGAACTCTTGGGACACTGCCAGAGAGGCCTGGGAAAAAAAGAAAGTCCTCCAATTTGTGAATAGCTGTTTGTATCTTACTGGGAATGCCCCGACCTAAACCACATAGACAGCAATAACATTACTGCCAAGGGGAAAATCGTTACTGGAGAGAGGAAGGCTTGAAGGGACTTTCAAAAGCTCAACTTGAGAGATTTGTGAGTACCTTTCAAGATAGAAAAAAAGAGTCACATGTGGTCTCCTCTATAATACAGTCACATGGCGACAGTCCTTGAATTGCAAACAGTGAAGTTATAGTCACAAAGAACACGGCCCTACCTAGTGTTCACTCAACCAGTAACCAAATGACACTTCCCATAGTTTTCCATTCCAAATGGCCAGAAACATTAATTTTTCTAAATGTTCACTGCCTGAGGAACAAGAAGAAACCCTGAACATTCGAGTTGGATGAAACTTTATCATCTACCTGTTAGACTGTGCCTTCTTCCAGGGCCAGCAATGTGGTGTTGTTTTCTCATTCCTTTAGCACCCACAGAGAAGAAACTTAATAAGTTTCTTCTTCAATAAGTAAATTAATGGCTCAAATTTTGCATTTCAAAGGCTAGGGGCACAAATGTTTGCTCACAGCTGGGCAGAGCCAAGACCAGTAAGTCAGGTTTTCCAACTCTCTTTCAGGGATCTTTAATACCACTGGGATTTTTCTAGTCACAAAAAGTAAATCAATGAAGTTACAATATGGTAATAATTGCGAAACTGTGACTATACTAAAACCACTGTACATTTTAAATGGTTGAATTGTATGGTATGTAAATTATATCTCAATTATTTGTTATAAAAAGTTATATTACTATTAAAAAAAGAAAAAATACTGCAATGAATACATTAAATTAAAATCCTCTTAACAAGATAGCAAAATGCTATAGCATATCAGTAAGAATGCTTTAAAAATTCAAACCAAGGGTGCCCGGGTGGCTTAGTCATTAAGCATCTGCCTTCGGCTCAGGTCATGGTCCCAGAGTCCTAGGGTCGAGGCCCATGTCGGGATCCCTGCTCGGGGGGAAGCCTGCTTCTCCCTCTCCCACTTCCCCTGCTTGTGTTCCCTCTCTCTCTGTCTCTCTCTCAAATAAATAAATAAATAATCTTAAAAAAAATTTCAAACCAAATTATCTATACACTAAAAACAACATGAAATACAAAAATCCTAGACTTAGGTTAAATAAATTAGGGAAATGACTATTAATATTTCTTTAGAGTTCTTCTGACTTGAAAAAGAACTGGACATGAGATTCTATTAAATACTTTAAATTTCATGGCTCTTTCCTTGAAAAAATGGCTTGGTAAGTGACTTAGAAACTTAAAGCTGCACTAGAAATAAAAATGATTTATCTAACCTCAATTATGAGGTTAAGTTAATGGTAAAGTATGATAGAAATTTAATTTGCACTCAATTTTCCCCCCAGAAATGTCCATCTTTTAAGCAAGGTATGCCTTTATATTTTTAAAATATTATTAATAAGCTTTATTTTTTAGAACAGTTTTAGAGTCAGAGCAAAACTGACTGGAAAATACAGAGTTCCCATACAACCTCTGTACATTTCTTTTAAAGACATGAATTGAGAAATTTTGTTTTATTTGGAATATGGAAGGTCATTTTAAAGCTTTAGACGATATAATTTAAAATACTTCCTTCTTTTCTTTTCTTTTTTTTTTTAAAAGATTTTATTTATTTATTTGACAGAGAGATTACAAGTAGGCAGAGAGGCAGGCAGAGAGAGAGGAAGCAGGCTCCCTGCTGAGCAGGGAGCCCGATGCGGGCCTCAATCCTAAAACCCTGAGATCATGACCTGAGCGGAAAGCAGAGGCTTTAACCCACTGAGCCACCCAGGTGCCCACTTCCTTCTTTTAAAACATATAAAAACAAAGAATTTGTACTCATAGTCTCACAATTCTTTTTTCTTTTTTTAGTCTCAGAATTCTAAGACCTTCACCTATTTTTTTTTTTTTTGTCCACAAGGCTACCAACCCTTTCTTTTTATGAGATTTATTCACGTTTGATTACTATTTGCTGCCACCTACTGGTAAAAATCATTGGTTTTTAGGATCTTTACCACTGACAATTCTCTGGTTAGCAGTGAGTTCCACGGATAGGGAAGGAAAATGCTAGTGGGTGATAGAGTTAATTCACCCATTTATAATTTATTATTTTATTTTTTACCATGTGTTATGTTCAACACTTTCAAATGAGTCTGAAGATAGCCTAATTTTCTTGATTCTTGTTCTTTAATAAGCCTGAAGAACATTGTTCTCAGTAACATTTTCTTTTTCAAGTTAGCTAGGAAGTGCAGTTTTTATCAAAATGGGTGTAGCAGCGACTACTTGTCTTGAGCTGCTGTTTTTATTTTATCGGGATATGTGACATTTAGATGAAATCTGAAGTCATTTCCAGTGCTAAATTCTGAGATTTCATTGTGTTTTATTTTCTAAAACTTGTTAAAAAAATTGAAATATTCCAAGCACAAACCATAGTACAGAGAATAGTAGAACATTTTCACATTCAATATCTCATTTTATCTCAAAATACGCTGAGATAGGCAAGGACAAAGAGAAAGGAACGATCATTTCCTGAGTATCTACTAAGTGCCAGGCATTTTAGATCTAGGCATTTTTCAAATGCCTTTTAAGATTGATGTTGTCAGCCTAATCCACAGAGGAGGATATCCTAAGGCTGAGGGAAATTAAGTCACTGGTGCAGGGTCACATAGCTGGGGAGTGTCATAGCTGGGACCCGAACCCAAGATCTCATTCTAAAACACCCCTGTTCTTTTCAGTATTATCAAAAGAGGAGGAGCAGAATCACTCTTATGGGAGACATTTGAGAACAATCCATGTACCCTGTTTTGGGGCCTGAGACCCTCTAACAGCACAAAGAAAACTGTTCCTTGCTGTGAGATTAGCAACTGTTACTATTCTGCATAGTTCTTAAACTATGAAAAGACTCCTTCACAGAAAATAGGCTATATATCTGCAAAAAAGAAGAAAAGTAATATGCAAATACAATGTCAAAAGTTCAAGTCCTTTGGGACGCCTGGATGGCTCAATAGGTTGGGCCGCCCTCTTGATTTCACTTTGGGTCATGATCTCACAGTTGTTTGATCAAGTCTGGAGTCAGACTGTGCTCAGAAGGGAGTCTGCTTGAGATTCTCTCTCTCCCTCTCCCTCTGCTCCTCCCCCTGCTCTCTCTCTAAAATAATAAACAAATCTTAAAAAAAAAAAAGTTCAAATCCTTTCCACTTTTTTCCTGTTTTGTTTCTATTAAAACCAAGGGGGAAGCCTACCCCTCCATAACCTCGGGCAGCAACCCAAATGAAGGAAGGACTTTATAACAGAATCTCACCACTGGCCTGAGGAGGGTAAGAAAGGGAAATCAGAATCTACTCCCTTCTGAATTACTACCTGATTCATTCATTTATTCAACAAATGTTTGCTGAATGCTTACTCTGTCCCAGGCACTGCTGGGATACACCAGTGGATAAACAGTGCGTTGTTGCACTTACATTCTGGAATGGTGGGTCATGCTGACAGAGGTCGGGCACCTCTCCTGCCATCCTCCTGAGCCCAAATGGACTGAATCTGAGCTTCATTCAGACAACTGGAGTATCTTTTTTTTTTTAATTTTATTTACTTATTTATTTTTATTACTTGCCCCAGGAGTACAGGTCTGTGAATCATCACGCTAACACCTTTCACAGCACTCGTCAGAGCACAAACCCTCCCCAATGTCCACAACCCATTCACCCTATCAACTGGAGTATCTTTAGAGAGAAGGCAGGAGTAGTGTGGATAATATCTGGATATTGTTTGGTACTAAATGCTATAGGGAGTAAAAGGAGTCTGAAATTCATTTCTACTTTGGAGTTCCATCTCATTGCAATCACACGGATCAAAGCACGGTCAGGTTCAGAGAGGAGAGACACCCCTGACTGTGGCAGACAATAAGACACTTGCTCACCGGTTTTTGGAGTCGTCCAGCAACATATAAGTTATTCCAGTTGAGAAGATCTTCAATCAAAATGTTAGTGCTAATGACCCCATACTTGATAAGCTAGAAAAGAAAAGATATGGGCATGAAAGAGAGCAAAATACCACACTGTTGCTTTTGCAAATGCAAAATATAAGGAAAAAAATTTCTGACCAGAGTAGCACCTTGATTTCCAAAGCCACTTAAAATCTCTGCCTTTTGAAAACACACATCTCCACCAGAATCTTTCACAAAGGATTAGTTTCCAAGACTGATGTGTCCCCTCAGGGATGCCAGGTGAAGCGATCAGTATCTTCACTCGGGCTCTTGTGATGTTAAAGGCACAATGGCTCTTAGAGGCTATCTAGCACATACTGGTCCTCGCTGACCTGGAAATAAAAACTGGGTCTGCACCACAGACAGTTTGAGAAGCAAAGATATAGTTCATGTTTCTCATTTGAGAAATAAGAAACCTAATAAATGGTGTGCCCAAGGTGGCACCATTAATAGCTGGGTAAAAACTAGGTCCCTGAATGTCAGTCTGGGCTTCCAATGTTCATTTCATCACAGAGTACAAGAAATTTTCTTTAAGTAAAAGTTTTCACCAATATCCTTTACATGGTGAATTTCTCTTTCACTATTAAGTATTTCAAACACTTTTATAATTACAAAGCACATCTAAAAATTAAACCTCTTTATCAGAGCTAAACACATGGAATTATGGCCAAGCTCATTTCAAAAGCAATTTGTACAAACCCTGAATGTAGTTGTTCCAGGTTACAAAATCCCATTTGCTTCAACAAATAACTTCAGACTCACTTTGCTAAACTTCAGTATCCAAACAGCCTTCTCAGGCTACAAATATCTAGAAAGTAGCTAAAGAATTTCAATTAAAAAGTACAGTCCCTTTGGCATATAATTATGCCCCAACATTTGGTTACTGGAGCTTATAATATTGTTTGAAACCACTAATTAGAGATAGGCTCAGCATAATACTAATTATGGAGCAAGAACAAAGCTACGTGTTTGGCATGACTACAGTAGATGTGGAAAACCGCACTGAGCCACCATCTTCCCTCCAGTCTGGCCACAATACAGCAGAAAGCCCTTCTTAATGCAGGCACACAACAGCTGGGCAGTAATGGAAACACCACTGACCTGGAAGTCAGGGACTTCTCACATTATAACGAGTTGCATGACCTTATAGAAGTCATGTCCACTCTCTGAACCCTCATTTCAACTGCAAAATTCAGGTTGTAGCAGGATTAGACCTCGACCAGAAAAGTAAACATAGGGCCCAAAGGCTACAGACATCACCAATCAATCACAGTACTCATTCCTGCCAAGTTCAGACAGGTCTTCAAAATCCTTAAGTCAGTACTGGAACCTCCTGCCCTTCAAAGCCTGGTCCATTGACCAGTAGTATAAGCATCACCTGGGAGCTTGTCAAAATACTCAAAATCTCAAGCTCCATTCCAGACCAACTGAATCATCATCTGCATTTCGAGATCCTCATGTGATTCATCAGCACATCAAAGTAAGACTGCTCCAAGCCATCAGCAGCACAGAACAGAACTGGCACAGTTGGTGGAACCTGTAGCCTGGCTCATCTCTAGGAGGTATTTGACTTAGTCCCCCACTGGTCCTCTGAGGCTGCAGTCCTGCCCAGTTCTTGGCAGCTCTCTTAAAGACTGGTCCCCTTCATGTGAAAGACAGTTTGACAGGGTTCCTGCCGTTGGGTAACCCTCTTCTGGGATCTGTGCTGCTTAGTTGCTCTCCAACAGGGACATGGGGTGCCTCCTCAAATTCTACCCACTTGCTGGCACCAAGAGGTTCCTGTCGTGCAGCATCACATGCTCTTGACTACCTGTGATACACTCATCCTGAGTGGGCCTGAGTATTCGTCCCACTGACCAAACCAGTGGTTCTCAAAGTGTGTTTTCCAGACCAGCAGCGGCAGCATCATTTGGAAGCTGTTAGAAATGCAAATCCTTGTTACTAAGGGAGTAAATCTTGAAAATTCTCATCACCAGAAAAAAAAAATTGTAACTACGTGTGGTGACGAATGTTAACTAAACTTATTGTGGTGGTAATCATCTTGCAATACAGGCATATATCAAATCATTACACTGTATACCTAAAACTAACACAATGTTATACAATTATATATTAATTAAAAATAAAAACCTCAAACCTCACCTCAGACCTATAGAATCAGAAACTCTGGGGTGGAGCTTAGCAGTCTGTGTGCCCAAGGGGCCCTCTAGGAGGTCTGATGCTCAAATTTGAGAAGCACTGGCCAAAGGCAGTAATTAAAACACTCTCTCAACCACCTTTATCCAGCAGGAATGTGAACACTTCCTGACTGCAAGAACATACATATTCAGCTAGTACTCTAATATTTAATAACCACTCAAGTTAAGACAAACATCCAAAGTCACTTACCCTACCATCACACATGATCAATGGATTATAGTAGACTCCAGCGCCATAGTTATTCTGGATAGTGGTGATAATCTTGGGTCCCAAAACTTTTAGGAAAGAATAATGGTTCCAATTTTTTTTCAGGTTCTTTGAATGCCATGCAACAGGGTCATCTACTGTGAAAACAAAGTCCAGCATGGCATTCTGGGAATGAAGAAAAGAGATTTTAGTTTTTAATTCCTCGAAAGGCACCGAGATAGAGTGGAAAGCTCTAAAATTCTATCCTATTGTAATTAATAAATAAAAGACCTGAGGCTGTCATCAGGAATCTAAGCAAGTCCCTGGAACCAGTCTGAGCTTGTTTTCATCAACAGGCATAGTAAGGGCAATGTTTCCTCCACATGTCTTGTCCTGCCGGCACTCTTCCAAATACTTTGTATGTGTCGTAGTTCATTCTATCCTCAAAACAATCCTACAAGGTAGGGTACTGATATTTTACCAATTTTATAGGAAAGGAAACCAAGGCACAGGGTAAGTTCCAGGTCCATGGACACAAAGCTAGTGAGTGGCAGACAGTATGGTTCCAAATTCTGAGTGGTGAAGCCTATGCTACACATGGCCTTTCATCTAAATGTAGCTAAATGTGTTCCACTTTTCTTCCAGATCAAATAACATGAATAAGCTCTGAAAAGCATTATGTAATGGAAAATAAGTTATTTTAACTCTTACCCATTCACCAACCACTCACTGAGCACCCACAAAGAGGTCTGATAGATCCTGGGGTAGAGGTAATAAAGAGAGTCTACTGGGGAGAATAGACAAATTAGCACTAAATGAACTTGATAGAGGAATGCAAAATGTACTAATTTCACTCAGAATGGGGTCAGGACAGAAATGAGAAATTTAGCTATGAAATTACATTCTTCAAGACTCTGATGAATCTGAGTCTTGAAGAATGTACAAGAGTTAAGCAGGCTTGGCGCAACTATAAGTAAGGGGAAGGCAAGGGAGTCTTGTTAAAGGAAAGTACTCTTGTGCATATGAGAGCTAGGCATGTTCTGGATGCTGCATTTAGTTTGATATGCTGGAAAAGAACACAAGCAAGGGAGACGAGAGAGGGAGGCTGGGTTGCCATGCTAAAAATCTTCCTGCAGAAGAGCTCACTAGAGGGAAGGATGACTAAAGGTGGGAAACCACACAGGAGGCTAACTGCAAAACTCTGGGTGAGAAACGAAGACATTAAGTAAGGCACTGAGGGTAGGGACTGATCTGAGAGAGACTTCATGTTGGAATCTATAAGGCTTATTATCTTGTAGGGAATGGGGGTGAGGGAAAGGGAAGAAAGAGCCTTTTCTTGGAGGGAAATCCCAGTCCTACTCAAAGGAAAATCCATTGAAAAATGAAGTAGCTATTGAATCAGGAGGCTAAGGCCTGCTCTAAGTTTCTCAAAAACCACAAACCGCTGGTGAAACTTAAGATTTGGGGTGGGGTGCCTGGGTGGCTCGGTGGGTTAAAGCCTCTGTTTTCGGCTCAGGTCATGATCTCAGGGTCCTGGGATTGAGGCCTGCACCAGTCTCCCTGCTCAGCAGGGAGCCTGCTTCCCCCTCTCTCTCTCTGCCTGCCTCTCTGCCTCCTTGTGATCTCTCTCTCTGTCAAATAAATAAATAAAATCTTTAAAAAAGTGTGTTAGAAAAAATAGCCTATAATAATCTATAATTCCTTATATACCTACAACCTATAAACTTCCTATGTTGTCAGCTTAAAGCAAAGTATTACTTAAATACAGTATAGTTGGGAAACAGAAATCCAAGCAACAGTATAGACGGCCTTACCAGTAAGTGAACAGGCAAACTTTAACCTAAAAACAGATTACAGTCAGGTGTCCAAATCAAGGAGGCCCTATTGCAATCATTTCCTTAGTTTATGTGACAATGAATTGTCAGGCTGTGCATGAACCAGAGCAAGTAAAAATCCAGTTCACCAGAAAACATCTCTATTTAGATTCTTGCTCTTTTTATGTTAATTTAGCAAAAGCTCTAAAGCCTTAGTGGAGAAAGTCAGTAACAGCCTCATTTATTTATTTTTATTTATTTATTTTTTAAAGATTTTATTTATTTATTTCACAGCGGGAGAGAGATCACAAGGAGGCAGAGAGGCAGGCAGAGAGAGAGGAGGAAGCAGGCTCTCCGCCGAGCAGAGAGCCCGATGCGGGCCTCGATCCCAGGACCCTGAGATCATGACCTGAGCCGAAAGCAGAGGCTTTAACTCACTGAGCCACCCAGGCGCCCAGTAACAGCCTCATTTAAATGAAAATATTTGCCTGACACTCCATTGCTATATGTCTTGAATCTTGTTTCCACCTTGGAAGCAAACTCCCCCCCCCTTTATTTACAGGAAAAAGTCTCCAATCATAAGGAAAACTGTACCCTCACTGCTATAGCACTCCGGCAACCTTGAAGAGTAACAACTTCTAGTCCTAAGTAGACTCTTGTTATAGGCCCTGAGCATGCGTAAATATTCTGGTCACCCACTAACTTTTCCTGGTAACTTCACTGCATCTGCCCTGGCCCTACAACAACCCGCCATCATTTCGTACTTTCTCCCACAGCTATAGATGAGACTCTCAAATTTGGCTGCTCATTAGAATCACCAGGGAAGTTTTTTTTTTTTTAAATTCCCGAAGCCCAGGTCTCATCTCAGACCAAGTTAATCAGAATCTTCACAACTGGAACCCAGGCATCAGCATTTTAAGTTTCTCAGAAAACCCCAATGTTCAGCTAAGACTGTGCACACTGAACTAGCACCAGGCAAATTATTTCCTGTCTTCCACCATGCCTCTGCAACAGTTTTGCCCTCCGCATAATTGCATCTCCTGTTCTGGACCCAAGTAGGCTCCTACTTATCCTTCAAAACTCATCTCACGTCACTATACTAGGTACGCTTTCCTACGGTTTGTATTTTGCTAGTTGATACGTGGAGTGCGCAGAGTAGAGGGGCAGCTCTAGGGCTCTGGAGGGATCCAAGGCAAAAAAGACCTCGTTAGAACAAGCCGATTCCCGGCGTGGGGCCCGCCCCGGGGCCAGCTCACCTTCTGGTCTGAACTGGGCCCCACCTGGCGGTACACCCCGGAGCCATAGGCGAAAGCCAGGCTCAGCTCCTCGGGGAAGTGAGACAGGATCTTGCGGAAGGCCACCCCCGAGCTCTGCAGCGCCTGCAGCGCCATGGGGCGCGGGATCAGAGACAGAGACCCTTGGCGGAGCAGGACAGGGCAGAGGACAGCGGGCCGGGGAACCGATACTGGGGCAGCCGGTTCAGGGTGGGGAGATGGAAGTCGGGGAACGGTCCGGACAGCAGAAGGCTGCAGCCGCAGGTGGGAACTGAGGGTACCGGTGAGGGCTCAGGCCACAAGCCAACCCCCGCCGAAGCCTGAGAGAAACCGGGTCAAGGCCAGGGTGGGCGGCAGTCTGGCTGGCCGAGCGGCCAATCTCGACCACGTCTCTCGCGTGCACACGCGCTTCAAAGGCGCAAGAGAAGACGCTCCTCCGCGGGTGGGTACCCGAGGGCTCCCTGGAGACCCCTGGCGGTCGGAGGAGCGCTCTGCAGGCTGGCTGCCTGGACCCGTGACTTGGAGATGTGGGCGCGGAGGGTGTCAGCTTATTGAACTGCTTTTGAGCCTTAAGAATCCGTTTTTGTTCCACACTCAAACACATTTCAGTAAATGGCTGTAAAGTCATGCATGCGTATGGCAGAGATTTTTTTAATGAGGCGGAATTCACAAAGCTAACAAAATTGTACACTTTATGTGCAATTCAGTGGCATTTAGTGCATTCACAATGTCGTACAAGCATCATCTCTATCCAGCTCCAAAATAGAAGATTTTGAAGGTTTAGGGAAGCACACATAAAATTAAAATCATGCCCAATTCCGCCATCCAGAGATTATCACTGTTAAAATTTGGCTGTGATTTTTTTCCCACAAAAGCCCTTTTCAATTCCGGTGATGGACATAAACGTGTTCCACGAATGATAAAGGACTGCACCAATGTTCTCTGAGATTTGTTTTTAATTCTAAGGGTGGAGAAGAGTCTTTGCCTCTTTGCCTCCAGGCTTGGTCTCACAGAAGGGCATATCAAATGCAATTTCTGGAGGAAACAGGACCCCAGGCGAGAGCTCACCTGCTTAAGTGCAACTAGAGAAACTTGTTCAAAATCACAGGATGTACTTTAACTTCTAGGACAGAGACTTTTCAGATATTCTTTTCTTCTTCCCTGATATACACTGCCTTTCAAAAAGCAGAAATAGTGGGGTGCCTGGGTGGCTCAGGCAGTTAAGTAGCCAACTCTCTATTTTGGCTCAAGTCATGATATCGGGGTCTTGAGATGGAAACCCCTGTTGGCTCTGCACTGGCATGGAACCTGCTTTAGATTCTCTCTCTCTCCTCCTCCCCCCCCTCCAAAGTAAATAAATAAATAAGCAAAAAGCAGAAGTAGCAATGGCTAAATTTGGGTAATGTTGATGCCCTTCACATGCAGTTTTCTTTGAGTCTCCTCCACTACCCGCTGGGAGGAAGTTATTGTCTCCATTTTACAGATAAGGAAGCTAACTGTTAGAGAAAGCAGTGTGCTTAGACCACATTAGCCTGTGGCAAAAGTGGAGCTAAAACCCGGGGCTGAACATCAGCCTGGATCAGGAGGGAGAGCAGTTAGGATGCTGTTACCACAGTTTCACCAGGAACTAAAGATGGCTGGCCTGGGGTGATAGAGGCAGGGAGGGGATTAATTCAGTTTGAAAAAAGATCATGTGAATTCAAACTCTGAGCCCTGCACAGAGGTAAGGGCTGAGGATTTGAGATGGCTAGACCAGGGTTGATGCCTTGCAGGAAGTCAGGGTCTGTAAAGGAGACAGACAAGCAAACTCAGAACATCACAGGCAGTAATGAAGCTGGGGTACCCAGCACGCTGTGGGAGCTCTGATAAAGGAGTATTCATCAGCTCTGGGTGTGTGGGGAGAGACCAGAGGAGGTTTTGCAGGGATGGCATCTGAGCCAGGGCTTGGGGAATAGGTAGGAGTTTATCAGGCAGAAGATAGATAGAAGAAATTTTACCAAGAAAGAATTGATAGGGCAAGAAAACAATAATAATAGGTGATATTTGTTTATATATTTATTATTCCCAAGCACTTTCTTTCTTTTTTTAAAATATTTTATTTATTTATTTGACAGAGATTACAAGCAGGCTGAGAGGCAGGCAGAGAGAGAGGAGGAAGCAGGCTCCCTGCCGAGCAGAGAGCCCGATGCGGGCCTTGATCCCAGGACCCTGAGAGCATGACCTGAGCTGAAGGCAGAGGCTTTAACCCACTGAGCCACCCAGGCGCCCCCAAGCACCTTCTTTTTTTAAAATTTTAATTCCAGTGTAGTTAACATAGTGTTATATTAGTTTCAGGTGTACCCCATAGTGATTCAACAGTTCCATATATTCCTCAGTGCTCATCAAGATAAATTCCCACACACGTTTTATACTTCTCTCTTTTCATCATTTCAAAGACCCAAGAAGGCAGGATTTCTAAAATCCTCACTTTTCACCTGAGGACACAGAGGTCCTGACAGGAGAAGCAAATTTCTCAAAGTCACTCAGTTAGGAGAGTGGTGAAATCAGGATTTGAACCCAAGTCTCAGGAATGCCAAAGGCCAAGCTCTTTACCACCATGTTTTAGCACATTCTAAAATGGCCAGCCTGTGAGACAAGAGAAGGAAAAGGAAAAGCAGCTGCTTCTACTCTGTCATCAAAGTTTGAGGAGCAGCAGCACTAGCCAAACGGACAGCCTGAACACAAGAATAGGGACTGTGTCTCATTCTCCCTGTGTGAGCACAGTCATTTGGGTTCATTCTGACTGAATAGCACCCTTGCCCAGATTGCTGGAATCTGAAATTACAGAATTGCAGAATTACACTAAAACCTTTCACATACATATAGTGAATAGAGTTCTACCAGCCATGTTTTCATTCTTCCCTTGAGGAAATAACTTTGTTTTGTTTTTTCCCCTTCTCTTTGCAAAAATAATCTATCCTCATAAAAGTGTAAACATTACAAAATTATTATACCATCCCCCAGAGAGAGCCACTCATAATCTTTGGTACCTATTTCTCTAGATATTTGTTATATATCTGTTAACATTAAAAACATTTGGATCAAATGGATTCATATGCTAGATACTATTTTGTAGTGTGTCCTTTTCACTTAAAATATCAGGGACATCTTTCTGAGTTAAATATATGGATCTATCTCATTCCATCTATTAGCAACAAGTTTTTCTAAAATATGGATGTGCCATCATTTGTTTAAACATTTCATATTGGTTATAGAGATTATTTCCTTTTTTCATACATGCAAACAATGCTACAGTGAACATTTCTCATACATAGACCTTTGTGTACATGTGCAAATACTGCTATAAAGTAGATCCCTAGAAGTGGAATTGCTGAATCAAAGGGTCTGCACATTGCTAAAATCCCCTCCAAAAGATTGTACCAATTCATATTGCCACCCACGAGGTTCAGCCCTTGATATAAATAAAAATTCTGCAATGTTTCTCCATTTTTCTCCCTTACAGGCGTTCACAACTAATTATCAGTAATTTTCATTTTCACAAACACTTTCCTTCCTGATAATGCAAAACCACCAACTGGAAAGTTCCATCACATGTCTGTGTGCATTTTCCCTCTCCCCAGAAAGAGGCAGAAGCAATAGCAGAGAATGCATTTGTATTCTTCAGCAGAAATCTCTTTGCTTCTAGCAGTTCATCCATTCCCTTTTAAATTACCATGGCTTGCTAAGTTAGAAGCTATTAAAAAGACTTGGTGTTCTATGTAATCGTTTTAGGTTCTGTTGGAACTCTCATACCAATGAAATACAAACATTAGAGAGCCATTTAAACTACAGATAAATGCCCCTTGATTTCAGTGAAAGCGGGGCCTCATTCTTCTGATTTATCCAGCTGCTGGCTTTGTATCTTTAACAATGACCTTATTAGGTTGGGTTTCACTAGGACAACGCTCATGTATTCCATCTTTTAAAAAGCCCTGTGAAATCTCTCGTTACAAAACCCTCAGAAATGACACTATGGTAAATGTTAGGGCCTAGGGTCATGGCAGGCCAGGTCTGCCAGGGCTCTTTTGATCTTCACGGAGGACTGAGTTCAGTGCCAGGTTCAGGTTGAGTGTCAGGCTCTGGGTTTGTGTCCATGGGCCGGCTGAATGTGGGCGTGGCCAGAGCCGGGCATGCGGATTTCTGCTAATGTGAATTCCTTCAGGAGTTCCAAATGGCACAGTTTCCTTCTGGGTGGCATGCTGAGTCTTCTGGTATTGCTCAGGTGTACCCAATCCCTGGGGCTTTGGAGTCAGAATTCTGTGGCTAGAACTCTCAGAATCCAACCTAGGGTTAGGGTTAGGGCCTAGGGGCATGACAGGCCCTTTCTGGAGGCAGTTTTGATCTTTACAGGGGCCTGAGTTGAGGGCTTGAGTTGGGAGAATTTCTGGGGTCGGGTTTGTGTCCAGGGGTCCATTAAATGTGTGCGTGCCTCTGGTGACCACCAGAGATGTAAATTTCCCTACACCTAATCCTTTCCGGAGCTCCACGTGTCACAGTTTCCTTCTCAGTAGCAGCCTGAGTCCACAGGTAATGCTCAGTTGTCCCCAATCCCTGGAGATTTGGGGCCTCGCCCTTGGGGACTGAACTCTTAGAACCCAACCTAGGGTTTTACATAGGGCCTTGGTACATGGTAGCTCTGAGCTGAAGATGCTGTAGGAGATTCCTGAGCGGCTGAGTTGATGGCATGAGACAGAGTGAGTGTCTGGCTCTGGGTTTGTGTCCACGGATCCACCAATGTGGTCGTGGTCCTTCTGGGTGGCAAGCAAGCTGAGTCCTCTGGTATTGCTCAGATGTCCCCAGTCTGCAGGGCTGTGTGCCAGGACACTCGGAACAAAACCAGATGACTTAGCCTGCCAGCCAGAAGGAGACCGTGTCATTTAGAACAACAGAAAGGATCCAGAGTAAGAGAAATATAATTGCCCACCTGAGTCCACCCCAACTTTCAGTGGTCCCTGGATGGAAACCCATAGTCTGACATGCCCCCTGACCCATGCACTCAATTCAGCGCCTGTTGAGATAGAAAAAGTGCCAGCAGTTGGGGCCTGTGATGCCCCTAGGCCGTAACGCTAAACCTATTTGTGGATTTGAGAGTTCCATCCCTAGGACCCTTGCTCCAATTCCCAATGGATTGGGGACACTTGAACAATACCAGAGGACTCAGCATGCCATCCAGAAGGAAACCCTGCGATTTGAAACCCCGGAAGGGATTCAGATTAGCAGAAATCTGCATGCCCAGGTCTGGCCTCACCCACATTCAGCCAGCCCATGGACACAAACCTGGAGCCTGACACTCACCCTGAACGATGCCCTCAACTCAGCCCCCCATAAAGATTGAAAGAGCCCTGGCAGAAAGGGCTGCCATGTCCCTAGGCCCTAACACTTACCGTAGTTTCTTTCAGTTCTAAGGGTTCTATCCCCAGAGGCCTGGCACAAACACCCTACAGTTTTGGGATATCTGAGCAATACCAGAGGACTTAGCCTATTTGCCAGAAGGAAACTGTGCCATTTGGAACTCGGAAAGAATTCAGAGCAGGTGAAATCTACATGCCCACCTCTGGCCACCCCCACATTCAGTGGGCCCCTGAACACAAACCCAGAGACTGATACTCATCCTGAACCACACCCTCAACTCAGTTCCCCATAAAATCGAAAGGGCTCTGGAAGACATGGCCTGCCATGTCCCTAAGCCCTTATCCTAACCATAGGTTCAGTTCTGAGTATTCTTCCTCCAGAGACCTAGCACACAAGCCCCCAGATTGGGAGCACCTGAGCAATGCCAGAGGACTTAGGCTGCCACCCAGAAAGAAACCGGGTCATTTGCAGTACTAGTAAGGATACACAGGAGGAGAAATCTGCTTCCCCGACTGAGGCCACCCCACATTCCATGGCCGCTGGACAGCAACCTGGGGCGTGATACTGACCCTGACTCAGGCCCTCAACTCAGCCTTCGGGAGACTTGTCACATTGCTTTCAGATCAGTGCACCCATGCCCATAAGCCCTAATGTTAACACTAGGTTCAGTCCAGAGAGGTCTGTCCCCAACGGCCTGGCTCCAAAATCCCAGGGGTTGGGGACACCTGAGCAATACCAAAGGACTCAGCCTACTACCCAAATTAAAACATGCCATTTGAAACTTCTAAAAAGATTCAGAGTAGGAGAAATCTTTATGCCCCCTGAGACACACCATATTCAGTGCCCCCATGGACACAATCCTAGAGTCGGACACTCACCCTGAACCAGGCTTTCAATTCAGCCTCCATAAAGATCGAAAGAGCACTGGGAGACCAGCCCCAACCCCAACTGTAGGTTCAGTTCTAAGGGTTCTGTTCCCAGAGACCTGGCACAAAAACCCTATAGTTTGGGCACATCTGAGCAATACCAGAGGACTCATCCTGCCCCCCCCCGAAGGAAACCGTGTCCTATGAAACTGCAGAAAGGATACAGAGCAAGAGAAATCTGCCTGTCACCTCCGCTCATGCCCACATTTGTCACGGCAGGACATGTCTGCCAGAGCTCTTTTCATCTTTAAGGGGACTGAGTTGAGGTCAGGATGACTGTCAGGCTCCAGGTTTGTGTCCATGGGCCAGCTGAGGGTGTAGGTGACCAGAGCTGGGCATGCAGATTTCTGCTAATGTGAATCCCTTCCAGAGTTCTAAATGGCACGGTTTCCATCTGAGTGGCATGATGAGTCCTCTGATATTGCTCAAGTGTCCCCAATTCCTGGGGCTTTGGAACCAGGATTCTGAGGATGGGTCTCTTGGAACCTAACCTAGGGTTAGTGTTAGGGCCTAAGGGCATAACAGCCTGGTCTGCAGGTGCTGTTCCTTCCTTGACGGGGATCTGAGTTGAAGGTGTGGGTCAGGGGGAGTGTCAGACTGTGGGTGTCCCTCTAGGGGCCACCAAAAAAGGTGGACTCAGGTGGGCACGCAGATTTCTCCTACTCTGAATCATTTCCCTTGTTCTAAAGGGCATGGTTTCCTTCTGGGTGGCAGGCTGAGTCCTCTGGTATTGCTCAGGTGTTCTAATCCAAGGGGCTTTGGAGCCAGACTCTGGGAGATGGACTTCTCAGAACCCAACCTCAGGTTAGCATTAAGGCCTGTGGGGATGTCAGGCCTGATCTGGAGGCACTGTGTTGAGTCTCCTGGGGCTGAGTTGAAGACCCCAGTCAGGGTCAGTATCAGGCCCCAGGTTTTTGACGAGGACCCGCAGAATGTGGGGTGGCCTCAGTCAGGGAAGCAGATTTCTCCTCCTGTGAATCCTTACTGGTGTTCCAAATGACCTGGTTTCTTTCTGGGTGGCAGACTGAGTCCTCTGGTATTGCTCAAGTCTCCCCAGTCTGGGGGCTTCTGTGCCAGGCCTTTCATTACAGAAACCACAGAAATGACACTATGCTAAGTGTTAGGGCCTAGGGTCATGGCTGGCCTGGCCTGCTTGGGCTCTTTCGATTGTCATGGGGGACTGAGTGAGAGCCTGGTTCAGGGTGAGTGTCAGGCTCCAGGTTTGTGTCCATGGGCCGGCTGAATGTGGGGGAGGCCAGGCCTGGGCATGCAGATTTCTGCTAATCTGAATCCCTTCTGGAGTTCCAAATGACACAGTTTCCTTCTGGATGGCATGCTGAGTCCTCTGGTATTGCTTAAGTGTCCCCAAAACCTGGGGCATTGGAGTCAGGATTCTGGTGATGGATCTCTTAGAACACAACCTAGGGTTAGGGTTAGGGCCTAAGGGCATGACAAGTCAATTCTGGAGGCTGTTTCCATCTCTATGGGGGGCTGAGTTGAGGGGAAATTACTGGGTCAGGGAATTACTGGGACTGGGTTTGTGTCCAGGGATCCAATAAGTGTGTACGTGCCTCTGATGGCCATGTAGACTTCCCTACTCTCGATCCGTTGCAGAGTTCCATACATCATGGTTTCCTTCTCCGTGGCACCCACCAAATGTGGATGTGGGCATATTTGGGGACAACCTGCCATTTGGAATCCCAGAAAGATTCAGATAGGAACCAATGGACATGGTGTATTAAAAGGCAAATAAATTAACCCTAGCAAACCCCTAAACCTACCCCTACTCCTAACCCCTAACCCTAACCCCTGACCCTAACCCATGACCCTAAACCCTGACATTAAACCCTGACCCTAAACCCTGACCACAATCCTGACCCTAGGTTGGGCTTGGAGAGGTCTTTCCCCAGAGACCTGGAGCCAAAGCCCCAGGGACAGGGGACACCTGAGCAATTCCAGAGGACTCTGCCTGCCACCCAGAAGGAAACCATGCCATTTGGAACTCCAGAAACGATTCAGAGCAGGAGAAATCTGCATGCCCACCTGATGCTACCCCCACATTCAGTGGCCCGTTGGACACAAACCTGGAGCCTGACACTCACCCTGACCCACGCCCTCAACTCAGCCCTCCAGAGTCTTGCCACACAGCTGGAAGATTAAACCTGCCATGATCCTAGGCCCTAACCCTAACCCTAGGCTGGCTTTTTAAAGGACCACTCCCAGAGGTCCTTTATCCCCAGGGAATGGGGACACTTGAGCAAAGCAGAGGGCTCATCCTACAACAAAGTTAGAAATCATGCCTTTTGGAACTCCAGAAAGGATTTAGATCAGGAGAAATCTGGATGAAATCTTGAACCAATCCCTGCTTATTTATTCTTTCATACCATACTGAACACAAAGCCTGAGCCTGATACTCTCCTTAACTCTAGCCCTCAATTCAGACATCTGTGAAGGTCCTCACACCTTCCATGCTCCTGGGACTACCCCTATCCTCGCTTAAGACATAGGTGTAAACATGAACACACCTTTCTACCAAGAGGACATACAAGCGACCAAGAGACACACAAAAAGGTGCACCGCATCAATAGCCACCAGGAAAATTCAAATCAAAACCACAGTGAGATACCACCTTACAATTGTTGGCATGGCTAAAATTATCAAGGCAGGGAACAACAAATGTTGGCGAGGATGTGGTGAAAGGGGAACACTCTTATGCTGCTGGTGGGAATGCAAGCTTGTACAGTCACTCTGCCAAAAGTTATCGAGTTTCTTCAAGAACTTAAAAATAGAGCTACCCTATGACCCAGCAATTACACTACTAGGTATTTACCTCAAAGATACAGATCGAGTGAAAAAGAGTGTCACTTGCCCCTCAATGTCCATTGCAGCAATATCCACTCTAGCCAAACTATGGAAAGAGCCCAGATATCCATGGACAGATGAATGGATAAACATGTGGTTCATATCTACAATGGAATATTATTCAGCTATAAGGGGGGATGAAAATTTACCATCACATCCACCTTGATGGAACTGGAGGGTATTATATTGAGTGAAATAAGTCTGTCGGAGAAAGACAATCGGCACATGGTTTCACTCATATGTGAAATAGAAGAAACACCACAGAGGATCAGAAGGGAAGGGAGGGAAAACTGAATGGGAAGTCATCAGAGAGGGAAAAAAACCATGAGAGACTCTTCATTACAGAAACAAACTGAGGGTTGCTGGAGGGGAGTTGGTTGGGAGTTGGGGTAACTGGGTAATGGGCATTAAGGAGGGCACGTGATGCAACGAGCACTGGGTGTTATACACACCTGATCTATTATTGAATGCTACATCTGAAACTAATGATGTACTATAAGTTGGCTCATTGAATTTAAGTTAAACAGAAAGAACTCAAGCAAACACTCCTAAAAATTTGTATGGAACCACCGATGACACTGAACAGCCAACGCAATGTTGAGAAGAAAAACAAAGCTGGAGGAATCACAATTCCAGATTTCAAGTTATACTACAAAGCTGTAGTCATCCTAACAGTATGGTACTGGCACAAATATACACACAGCGACCAAGGGAACAGGATAGAAGCTCAGATATAAACCCACAATTATGTGGCCAATTAATCTTTCACAAAGCAGGCAAGAATATTGAAAAGGAAAAGGACGGTCTCTACAAAAAATGGTGTTGGAAAAATTGGACAGCTATGCACAAAAGAATGAAATTACTCTGCTTCCTTACACCCTTCCAGAGTTCCAAATGGCACAGTTTCCTTCTGAATGGCAGGCTGAGTCCTCTGGTACTGCTCAAGTGTCCCCAGTTCCTGGGGCTTTAAAGCCAGGATTCTGGGGATGGATCTCTCAGAACCCAACCTAGGATTAGTGTTAGGGCCTAAGGGCATGGCAGGCCTGATCTGATGGTGCTGTTCCTATTTTGATGGGAGGCTTAGTTGAGGACGTGGATCAGCAGGCATCTCTGACTGTGGGTGTCCCTCTAGGTACCAATGAAAGTAAGGTTGGACTCAGGTGGGCATGCAACAGTATATGAAATGGTATCCAGAAAGTAAATAGAATAATGGCTGCCACAGAGTAAGCTCTCAAATGTTCATCTCATTTAACTCTTAAGAGACTATGGTCACTTTGCCTGGCATCTTACTACTTTGGGCATCATCTGGGCCTCCTCATGGTTGGAAACGATTGAAGAAGAAGTGCTACAGCTGGTGCCCACAACTCTTTATTAGTGCTTCCATAGATGAAACACCAAAGCCTTAAGGGGGAAGTACTCTTATCATTATGTTATTTTTTCTTTTAATTTTATTTAAAAATTATCATGACTTTTTGATATTTTGTTGGTGTATAGTTCTGTAAATTTTTTTAAAAAAAGATTTCATTTACTTATTTATTTTAGAGACAGGGAGAGAGCATGAGCAGGGGGAGGGGCAGAAAGAGGAGAAAATCTCAAGCAGACTCCATGCTGAGCATGAAGTCTGACATGGGGTTCAGTCTCATGACTCTGAGATCATGACCTGAGCCAAAATCAACAGTGAGACACTTAACCAACTTGGTCACCCAAGGGGCCCTTGTGCTGTGAATTTTAACACGTGTATAGATTTGTGTAAACAAGTCAGGATATAGAACAGTGCTTATTCACCACTGTCTGTATATCCATTATGGAGATGCATCTATTCAAATTTTTTGCTGATTTTATTGATGAATTGCTTGTTTTCTTGCTGTTGAGTTTTAAAAGTTCTTTATATACTCTGGATACAACTTATTTGCCAGATATGTAATTTGCAAATACCTTCTCCTGCTTCGTGGCTAATCTTTTCGTTCTCTTGACAATGTTTGTCATAGACCACAAGTCTTATTTTTCATTGAATCCAATTTATCAATAGTGGATATATTTTTCTTTTAAAAAATCATATTTTTGGTGTTATGCCTAAGAATTCTGCCTAACTCTAGATCACAAAGCTTTTTCTCCCATACTTCCTTCTCAAAGCTTTATAATTGTGGGTTTTAAAATTAGATCTATAGAAAAAAATAAAATTAGATCTACGATTCATTTTGAATTAATTTCTCTATAAGTTGGGCAGTTTAGGTCAAGGTTTATTTTCTTATATAGGGATGTATAATTTTCCCAGCACTATTAGATTGTTCTTTCTCCCTTGAGTTGCCTTTTCACTTTTGTAAAAATTCAACTGGTTATGTTTTATGTGGTGTATTCCTGGACTCTCTATTCTGTTCCATTAATCTATATAACTGTTCCTCCTCTAGTACCAGGTTGTCTTGATTAACAGAGATTTATAGTGTCTTAAAATTGGGTAGTGTGATTCCTTCAATTTAATTCTTTTTTTTTTCAAAATTGTTTTGTATTCTAGTTCCTTTGTTTTTCCTTGTATGTTAGAATCAGCTTGTCCATATTTGCAAAAGTCCCACTGGGATTTGTACTGGATTATGTTAAATCTATAGATAAATATGGGAAGACTTGACTTCTTTACATGTTGTGTGTTCTAATCCATGAACATGGTATATCAGTTTCTCCATTTACTCAGGTTTCTTTTATAGTTTCTTTCTTTCTTTCCTTTATCACTTTAATTATTTCCTGACTCTTGGCCAGAAAGCTGAGGATTTATTTATTCTGCTCTGCTACTCACTTCCAATGAGTACACCTGCATCTGGGGTCAAGAAAGAGAAAAAACAGTCAGGTTTTCCCCACCTCTTTAGGACCACATCTCTTCTGATCAGAAAGAAAGTTCCTCACAACCCTCAGAATTTCAGGTTCTTGTGAGTCCGTTGCTACTGCTGTCACTGCCACTGCCACACAAATACCCGGGGACTAGTGCACAGGAGCTGAGAAAAGAAAAAAAGGAAAAGAAGAAATCATCAGGTGACACCCTTATCCTGCTCCTAGAGCCATAACTAGAGGAATTCTCTCTGTCCATGTGAATGTTCTCTTCCAGGTTGGGGCTGTGAGTCCAGCCTGGGAGACATTGGAGTGAAAAAACAAAGTGTCAAACCCTCTTTCAGTTTAATTGGAATTCTAGTCTTTCCTAATTTGTAGTATTTATTTTTCAGAGACCTCAAATATCTGCTTCAAGCCTCATGTTTAGGTTTGATAGCTTCATTCGGTGGGTGAGAGAGAGTATGCTTACTCCATCTCACCCAAAACAAAAGCTCCTCTGAGATTATTTAGATGATAAAATTTAGGCCCTAGGAGATTAAGGAAACATCTTCAAGGTTACACAGAAAGTGATGGAGCTAGGATTTGAAACCAAATCTGTTTGAGTACCATCTATACAGTCTACATGTTACATTTTTTAAAAGCTAGGTTTATTGAGGTACAATTCAATTACAGTAAAAGTCACCTTTTAAAAAGCATACTGTTCAATGAGTTTTGACAAATACATAGTTATGCAACCACCACTACAACCAATGTAGCCAATATTTTCATTACTCCAAAAAGCTCCACCATGCTCCTTTCTGGTTAATTTCTTATCTGTATCTCTTATCTTGTGTCAACTACTGACATGATTTTTGTCATTATAGTTTTGCCTTTTTGAGAATGTTTTATAATGCTATAGAGTAGAATCATATAGAATATAGACTTTGTCTCTGGCTTCTTTCATTTAGCATTAATGCTTTTGAGATTTATCCATGGTGTGTGTGTGTGTGTGTATTTTTGGGGGGGGGATTTTATTCTTATTCTTTTTTATTGCCAAGTAGCATTCTGTTGTATGGCTAGACCACAGTTTGTTTATCCATTCACCTACTGATGGAATTTGGACTGGATTGTTCTAGTTTTAGAAAATTTATGAATAAAGTCTATATTCTTAATCACTATACAATGTGTCCTAGAACAATGTAGTTAGATTTGAAAGGAACCTTCAAAAGGGAATGGCTTAGTTAACTCCAGAAATCTTAATGATGATTTCCATTTATTTACTAGATGACAGACCCTGTGCTAGGCATGTTATACACACTCATATTTAGCCCAAACCTTGCATTATTTCCATGTTTACAATGTTTACGTAACTTCCCAAGCTTCTCATCACCCGGGGCCACCCAGGACCCATTTTTTATGAGTTCCTGGTGATGTATTCATTCAACATAGATTTCATGAGTGTGTGTGTGTGTTTGTGTGTGTGTGCATGCGCGTGCATGTGTGTCAAGCCCTGGCTGGACCCTGGATCTATAACAGGCAGAAGAAGAGACATGGTCTCTGCCTCCTTAAAATTTACGATCTGTTGTAGCTATGCCCTGTGGACTCTACCTTTTGAAATAATAGCTATCACACAAACCACATCATTTATTAAGTGTAACCCATTTCTTCATCTGTAGAACCCTTGTGGTAAGAGTTAGGTCACGGGGGCGCCTGGGTGGCTTAGTGGGTTAAAGCCACTGCCTTCGGCTCAGGTCATGATCCCAGGGTCCTGGGATTGAGACCCACATCGGGCTGCCTGCTCGGCAGAGAACCTGCTTCCTCCTCTCTCTCTGCCTGGCTCTCTGCCTACTTGTGATCTGATCTCTCTCTCTCTCTCTGTGTCAAATAAATAAATAAAATCTTAAAAAAAAAAAGAGTTAGGTCACGGAATCAGCAAACAAAACATTTCTGTTCCCACTCTTGTGCTTTGAGAGGTGTATGCATTTGGCTACTTTCTGCTACATGCAACAGGTCTGGCTTCAAAGTAGCTTAACTTAAATTCAGTGGTAAAGTAAGCTTCAGGTATAGAACAGGGTTCTGGCTCCATTTTTTTCTTTTTCTTTAGGTTCTAACTCCTAGCTTGGTTTCTTGGTTTCCAGATGGTTGCTGATGTCAACTGAAGCTGCATGCTTCCTTGCTTTAAGTCTGGTAGTATATATCAAAATTCTCTTTACCGTCCTTATTTCTTTCAGCTTATTGGGTCACATGCTCACTCCTGGACCAATAACAGTTGACAAGAGACTGACATATACTGATTGGCTTGAGCCTGGGCACCTGAATTAATCATGAGCAAGGTGGACTGTCTTCATCTAATAGATGGTCTCCTTGAACTGAAGGTGGTATCAGCATTCCCCCCTCTGGGAGGAGGAATAAATCCTTTGTATAGAAACAAAGTCTGCCCGTACGGATCCAGCAATTCCACCTCTGCATATATATCCAGAAGACATTAAAGAGATAGATGCACTCCTCTGTTTATTGCAACATTCACAATAGCAAAAATATGGAAACAACTTATGTACCTGTTAATGGGTGAATGGATAAAGAAGATGTGGTGAATATATATAATGAAACATTATTCAGTCACAAGAAAGGATACCCTGCCATGTATGACAACATGGATGGATCTTGAGGACATTGGCTAGTGAGAAAAGTTGGAGAAAGACAAATATTGTACGATATCACTTGTATGTGGAATTAAAAAAAACCAAACTTGGGGCACCTGGGTGGCTCAGTGAGTTAAAGTCTCTGCCTTCAGCTCAGGTCATGATCCCAGGGTCCTGGGATTGAGCCCCGCATCAGGCTCTCTGCTCAGCAGGGAGCCCGCTTCCTCCTCTCTCTCTGCCTGGCTCTCTGCCTACTTGTGATCTCTCTCTCTCTCTGTGTCAAATAAATAAATAAAATCTTAAAAAAAAACCCAAACTTATAAAAACACAATAGAATAGTGGTTGCCAGGAACTGGGGGATGGGGAAGTAAGATTTTTTTAAAAAAAAAATCTTATTTATTAGAGAGAGAGAGAGAGCACAAATAAGGGGAGCAGCAGGCAGAAGGAGAAGCAGGCTCTCCACTGAGTAGGGAGTCTGATAGGGGACTTGATCCCAAGACCCTGAGATCATGACCTGAGTGGAAGGCAGATGCTTAACCAACTGAGCCACCCAGGTGCCCCAAGAGAGATGTTTTTTAAGTGTATAAATTGCAACTAGTATTAAATAAGTTCTTCTAGGGCTTACAACATATAAATGTATCAAACCAACATGTTGTACACCTTACATTTAAACAATGCTTTATTTTTAAAAAATATTTTATTTATTTGAGAGAGACAGAGATAATGAGAGAGAGCATGAGTGGAAGGAGGGAGAGAAGCAGACTCCCTACTGAGCAGGGAGCCCAATGTGGGGCTCCATCCCAGGACCCTGGGATTATGACCTGAGTCAAAGGCAGATGCTTAATTGACTGAGCCACACAGGTGCCACAACCATGCTATATATTAAATATATTTCAATTAAAAAATAATCTGCTACTGAGAAGGAGGGGAGGCACAATGGGAATGGAGAGTGCGTTGGTGTGGTGGAAATAAAGTTGTGTGTTTACCACACTTTCTCCTTCCATCTGGGCACCCAGGAGGACTACACTGCTCAGTTAGATTGGAGTCCTACGATTGAGAACTAGCCAATCACAGAAGGAAGCAGAAGTGATGTGAACCTCTTCCAGGCATCACCCTTTAAGAACATCTCATGCACCTTCCCATACTCACTTTCTCCCCTGTAGTTAAGTTGGCATATGTGTGATAAGGGAGAAGGCTATCCTAATTACATTGGACTAAGGCGTGAGCAAGAACTAAACTTCTATGGCTTTAAACTCCTGAGATTTGGGGGGTTATTTAGTACTATATAATAGCATAGCTAATCCTGATGGATACAGTAAAGCAATGGTTTTTAAAGTGTGGTCGTTAGAGACCCCTGGGTGGCTCAGTCAGTTAAGTGTCTGACTGGCTCAGGTCATGATCTGAGGGTCCTGAGATCAAACCCCTCATTGGGCTCCCCATTCAACGGGGAGTCTGCTTATCTCTCTCCCTATTACCCTGCCCCTGCTCATGGTCTCTCTGTCTCTCTCATAAATAAATAAATAAATAAATAAATAAATAAATAAATAAATAAATAAATAAATAAAATCTTAAAAAAAAAAGTGTGGTCCTTAAACCAGCAGCTTGGGCATTACCTACGACTTAGTTAGAGGCTAATTCTCCGGTCCCCACCCAGGGGCCTACTGAAACAAAATGTCTGGGGGACAGGACCTAGCATCCTTTAATAAGCCCTCCAGGTGATTCTGTGACATGCTCTCATTTAAGAACCCATAATTTAGGGAATCAAGAGCATCAGGAATGGCTTTCTGGTCTTCTCAGCTGCCTCGCAGCAGGTGCCATGTTCCTCCTCTCCTCCCCCAGCTGCTGAGCCTGACTCCACTTGTCATAAAACCGGAGGGCAGTACTGCTTCAACTGGAATGACGTGTTTGTCTGCTATAAGGACCACCTGTGCCCATTCAGGTGTGACTTCCTTCTCTTCTTCTCCAGCCGTAGGGTGGTGTGGCCCAGCGTGAAATACCAAGCCCTTTGCTGGCTCTGAAGTACTTCTCCAGTTGGCTTCCATGGTGACAGTCCCCTCCCCTGCACTAGTACTGTTACATAAGCAGCTTAGACCCGTCCCTCCCTCCTCTATAAAAATTATAACTAATAACCTGTGAAGCCTGATGTTTCTTATTGCTCTGGGCAGGCTTTCAGAAGGTAAAAGAATAATTTTATTAACTTTTATTTGGAAATATTGAAAGTAACCAGAGGATCTTTTAAATTGCATTTGAAGTCCACAGGGGTCCTGAGACTCTGAGCTAGGCGTAGGACTGATCTAATCCCACCCACCTCATTATAAGAGGAAGTCGTGAGGTTCAGGGAGGTGCATGGGCCTCCCAGTGCCTCTAAATTTAGTACCAATGCCTTTAATGGTGTTTTGACCTTTAAATGATCAACATGCTATCTTTTTAAAAACACAACGGTGGGGCACCCAGGTGGCTCAGTCGGTTAAGCTTCTGTCTCTGGGTCTCTGGATCCCCGGGGGGTCCTGGGATTGAGTCCCACAGTGGGCTCCCTGCTCAGCAGGGAGCCTGCTTCTCCCTCTTCTCCTCCCTCTGCCACTGTGCTCTCTCGATTGCTCGCTTGCTTTCTTGCTCAAATGAATAAATAAAATCTTTAAAAAAATAAAAACACAAGGGTAAGTTTAGGGAACTCTAAACATTCTTTTTCATTATGATAAAATATACATAACATAAAACTTATGTTTTTAACCATTTTTAAGGGTACAGTTCAGTGGCATTAAGTATACTTACACTGTTGTGTAACCATCTCCACCAACCATTTCCAGAATGTTTTCATCATTCCAAACTGAAATTTTGGACCCATGAATGCTAACCCTCCATTCCTTCCTCTTCTGGCCCCTGAAAACCACCATCTTATTTTCCATCTCTATTAACTGGACGACTCTGGGTACCTTGCATGAGTGGAATCATACAGTGTTTGCCCTTTTGTGACTGACTTACTTTGCTTAGCATAACATCTGAGTTTCATCCATGTGGTAGCATGTGTCAGAATTTCCTTCCTTTTCAAGGGTAAATATATTACACTGTATGTGTAGACCACATTTTGCTTATCTTTTCATCTGTCCATGACGCTTGTGTTGCTTCCTTTCATTGTTTGGCTGTTGGGAATAATGTTGGTGTACAAATGGTGAACGTTTGTGTACAAATATCTGAACATGGGTGTACAAATACCTGTGTGAGTCCCTGCTTTCAATTCTCTTGAGTATGTACCCAGAAGTAGACTTGCTGAGTCATGTGGTAATTATATTTGATTTTTTGAGGAATTGTCACACTTACTATCTGTCTTTTTGAGTATAGCCATCCTAGTGGGTGTGAAGTGGTAGGTCATTGTGATTTTGATTTGCATTTCCATGATGAGAAAGGGGTTCAAACTTTATCCAAGGTTTTTCTTCTAACAGTTTTACAATTTAAGCTTATATTTATGTGTTTGATCCATTTTGCATTACTTTTTGTATATGACGAGGTAGGGTTCCAACTTCGTTCTTTTGCATGTGGATATCTAGTTGTTCCAGCACCATTTGTTGAAAAGACTGTTCATTCTTCATTGAATTATACTAGCACCCTTGTCAAAAATCAATTGATCATACATGTAAGGGTTGACTTCTGAATAGTCACTTCTATTCCATTGATTTATATGTCTACCCTTAGGCAAGCACCCCCCCCCCATCTTGATTACTATAGGTTTGTCTAGTCTGGATCCCTTGAATTTCTACATAAATTTTAGGTCAACTTTTCAACTTCTGCCAAGAAGCCAGCTCAGATTTTTTTTAAGAGAGAAAGAGGGAGAAAGAAAGAGAGAGAGAGAGAGGAGGGGCAGAGGAAAAGGGAGAGAGAGAATCTTAAGCAGGCTCCACACTCAGTGCAGAGCCTGACATGGGGCTCAATCTCAGGACTCTGAGATCATGATCTGAGCTGAAATCAAGAGTCGGATGCTTAACCAACTGAGCCATCCAGACACCCTGAAGCCAGCTTAGATTTTTGATAAGGATTGCACTGCATCTTTAGATCCATTCGGGGAGTCCTAATTATTTCACAGAATCTAGTTTATGTGTGGTTGAGGCAAGCACAGAGAGAATAAGGAAGTCAGCTTCTCTGAGTCTCAGAGGTGATCCTTGAAAAGCATTTGAAGCACAAATAGCAGTTTGCGAGAGGAAAGGCTAGGGGAGAGGGTAATATTTGAGACTGGTGAGTAAGCATGTACAGAGCCTGGTGTGTCTGTGTGTGTGTGTGAGAGAGAGAGAGAGAGACAGAGACAGAGAGAGATAGACAGAGACAGAGAGACTGAGAGATGAGGGACATAGTGATAACATAGAAATAAACAAGGACAGAAGGGAAGATTCAAGGCGGCTGTGGGAGAGAGAAGAGTGATGAGGCACAGATAGAGATGGAGATGGAAAGAGATGTTGAGACTCAGAGTGAAAGAGACCAGGAGATAAAACACTAAGGAAGAGCAAGTAGCTCAGTTCTGTGGAATCCATGGAATAAGAGCTGAATGAGAAGTCTAGAGAGAGAGCAGAAACTGGATCATGAAAAACTTCTAAAAGTAGGCTAAATCATTTTCCTGGTTTCTGGGGTCAGGACCCTATTTATTGCCTTGTCCCCGTGTGCTCCCACTCTAACGGGGAGAATGATGCTGCAGGGCTAGAGTTAAAATGTCATCTCAGGCCATGGGTTCAACAATCCTTGTGTATTCACCTTTCTCCAGAGAATAGTTACCAGACTAAATGGCTGCAGATCCCTTTAGGAAAGGATCAGAGGGTCGTTTCTGTGCATACAGGCTGAGGGATTGCAAGGGTCCTTCCTCCGGGGGACCAGTCTCCTCTTCAGTCCATGAATTCTAGGTCCAAAAACTGGCTCAGGTCTGGAACTGGGCAAGGGATCAGGCTTTTTCTTAAGACAACTGTCCTAAGCCTCCAGACCATTCCTCCTTGATTTCCTCCAACCACACAAGCTGCACATCTATTTTGCCGAGGATGTTGTGCACTATTAACCAGCTCTGTGGGTCAGGCCCCTTGGCTGCCACTCCTACCCTGCTGCTCACTATGATAATTGCATCCACCTGGCTTCTGGCAATTACATACCACCATCTGGCCTCTATTTTGGGGTCCTATCACCTCCACTGCTATCAATGAGCCTAGCTCTTACCATTCCTTCCTACTATCAGTCCTGCCTTATGGAAGAGTGCCATTCATCACTGAATTTTTAGTGATGCCAGTATCCCCCTCACCAACCCATTCTTAAAATCTTGGTAAATGGTGTAGCCTCTGGGCCTTTCTATGGAACACAATCTTTTGGGGAGACTTTTGGCGTGTCATAGTACATCCACTTCTCTGAGTATTTTACTAGTCTCTTCCATGGTCAGCCATGATAATTTCAACTTCACTTAACATGGGCCAGAGCTTTTTCCATGTTTTTCAGAACCATGCTAAGGGAGAATTTGTACCATTTTCCAGAGTTCTCTGCCAGGGTGTTAATTTTGGTATCTGGGGAGAGTGCTTGGCAATCCATAAATACTCTGGAACCCTATCTTGTGTTCTTGATCATAAGGCCTCTTGATCAAACATTCTTGGAATTCAATCCTACATTTGTTTCCCTAGTTCCTGCAAACACATGTTTGCTAGGTCTTAGAGCTCTTTGGGGATATAGCCCCTTTCCTTCCCTACCAGGCCCAACATGTCACCTAGCTGTAGGCTTGGTGGCCAGGACAGGAGGTGGGGATAGAGCCTAAGTGGAGGTATTTGTTGTAGAGAGGCCTCTCCATGGTTTCCAAGTAAGAGGTGTGTGTGGGGGGCAGTGCTAGCTTTTAATAAGGAGAGTGGACCTCTTATGCTGGTTCAGGACTTCTAGAGGAGGTCGAGATCAGATGTCCCCTTCCTGAGTGTCAGGAGCCCAGGTTTTCCTAACCAGGGCCCTGACCTTGGCCTGATAGATCTGCCTTGATCAAGCAATCTTCCCTGGGGCTTGGGCACTGTATTAGGTCTGGGCCTGGTCTTTGGCTCCCCACCTTCCCGCTGCCATAAGCTATCAGGTGGTCCCTTGGGTTTCACATGTGGCTTTCAATTGCCTGTTGATCCAGTGGCTTTTCACGATGTCTATCAAAGGCATCAATGGTGTTATGCAGTAAGCATCTGTAGTATTGAATTGTGGCTCCCAAAAGATATACATACCCCAAACCTCAGAATGTGGACTTACTTGGAAATAGGGTCTTTACAGGAGTAATTAAGTTAAGGATCTTGAGATCATCCTGGACTAAGAGTGTGCCGTACATTCAATGGTGATACCCCTAAGAGAAGGGAGAGGGATATTTGAGATAGAGAGGCACAGAGAGAAGAAGGTAATGTGAAGATGGAGGTAGAGGTTGGAGTCACAAAGTCCCCATGAGCAGCCATGAAGAGAGGGGCATGGAACAGATTCTTCCTTAAGAGCCTCCAGAAAGAACCAACCCTGCTGACTCTTCAATTTTGGGCATTTGGCCTCTGGAACTGTGAAAGAATATATCTCTGTTTTTTCAAACTGCCAAGTTTGTGGTAATTTGTTACGACGGCGCTGGGATACTACTGCTCCAACCATTGTTCTCATAACTACTACGTGCCTATACTTCTAAACACCTGATAGGTCACACCAGTTCAAGCTTGCCATCAGTACATGCCATCCCCATTCATCACAGGTGTATGTTTTAACAATTGGTCCATCATCACCTTGTGCCAGGGGCTGTCTGTGCTCCTCCCACCATCAGTGATGGGGTCTTCATTGGTGAGTGATTTGGGTCTAAACCTGCATCTATTGTCTGTTTTCTGAGACTCCTCCTGATACCAACTGTCACAGATTAGATTCTCCATAAGCAGTTGCTGAGATAAGGTTTGGCATGCAGGATATTTAATGCAGATCACTAGCTGTGGCAGGGAAAAGGAGGGGCATTGGGCAGAGGGAGAAATCTAACTATAATGCAGACATCAGAAAACCTTGGCCAGCCCCACTGGGGCTACACTGCAGAAGGTTAAGGTGGGTGCACCCTTCCATCAATCCCTGCTGCGATCAGTCTTTGGATGAGGATGTGCCCTGAAGCCGACCCTGCAGGAGCTTACAGCTGGGGCAACAAGTCTTTCTTTTAAGGGGCATGTGAGCAGCTCATGTCTGTGTTCCTTACTTCAGCATAAAGATGAAAGAAGTTTTATCCTCATTAACAGATGAGAAAACTGAGTCTGAAAAAGGCTAAGTAACAACCAGCCCACCATTAGTGATTGGCAGAATCAACCATGAATCTTCCAGCAAGAAGGAAACCAAGATTGGGAGGGTTACTACGTATCAGGCACTTTAGAAAATTTCACATATATTTCCTCTTGATTCCTCATAATCTTTAAAGGCATTCATTACTTTTTCTAATTTTAGAAGAGAACTAAAGCCTAGAGGAGTTAAATATTTTGCCCAAGTCCAATGGGGTTGGTAAGAAATGAAAATAGCTAGAATTTGAACCTAGGTCTGTGTGATTAATCATCCTTTAAGCAGCCAGGAAGAAACATTGCCTCTTATGTACTTATAGTCAAAAATCCAGAGAGGAGCATTCCATAATTAGCTAGACCTCAACTATTATCTAGTGAAAGGCAAAGTGTGTTTCTAGTCTTTATTTGGAACAACAGGATTGCAGGCAAAATCTGAATCAGAGATATCATCTGGCAGCTTTGCAGGAGGCTTCTTGTTGGAAGGTTTGATTCCTTCTTGGATGATGTGGAATGAAATAAGTGGTTAGTCACACATGTGACAGAAAAACAAGACTAACTTACTGGAAAAAGCTAGAAAAAAGGATTTTTAAAATAAGCACTGACAGTTTGCTACGAGAGAATTCTGGCGTTAGAGTCAGAAAGCCACAGATTTTTAAAATAATTCTTTTTCTGATCACAAAAGTAATTTTTGTGAATTTAATTGTGAATTTTTGTGAATTTTGTGAATTTAAAAATAATTGTTACTCTTATACAAAAATACTGAGCAGCAAATAGAGGGAAATTACAATCATTTAGATCTCTACCACAGAGATAATCATTGCAAACATTCTGATGCTGAGCCTTCCAGTTTTTCCTCTTGTGAATAAATAACTACTGATATAGTCAATATATTTGTGTAAAATACATGTGTGTGTTTACATATAATTATGTGTTTATAGGTTTTATTTTACCAATATGGTACCTATAATGTACAGATTACTTTTATTTTTTTAGATGACTTTTTTTTTTAAAGATTTTAAATTTATTTGACAGAGAGAGTAAGAGAGAGCGAGGGAGAGCTCAAGCAAGCAGGGGGGAGGGGCAGAGGGAGAGAGAGAAGCAGGCTTCCTGCCAAGTAGGGAGCCTGATGCAGGACTCAATTCCAGGACCCCAAGATCATGACCTAAGCTGAAGGCAGATGCTTAATCAACTGAGCCACCCAGGTGCCCCTCAGATTACTTTTTTATTTTTTATTTTTTTAATTTTTAAAAGATTTTATTTATTTATTTGAGAGGAGAGAGAGAGAGCATGAGAGAGAGCATGAGCTGGGGAAGAGGCAGATGGAAAGGGAGAGGCAGGCTCTCTACTTAACAGGGAGCCTTATGCTGGTCTCAATCCCAGGAACCTGGGATCATGACCTGAGCTGAAGGCAGACACTTAACTGACTGAGCCACGGAGGTGCCCCTCAGATTACTTTTTTAAATAGCAACTTTCTGTCTGATTAAAAAGCAACACATGTTCACAGAGACAAGTGGAAATTGCAGAAAAATAGAAAGAAGAAAATAGAAGTCATCTGTAATGCTACTTTCCACACTATTGCCTTATATTTTTTAAAGTTAGTGCTAAAATGGAACTCTTGAATCATATTTACAAGATCCCAATTTTTTTCCTGAGATGCAATTGATATACAACATTGTAGCACTTTTAGGTGTACAATATAAATGACTTATTGTGTATATATATATATATATATAGTGAAACAATTACCAGAATAATGTTTAATGTCCATTACCACATAGTTACAGATTTTTTTGTTGTTGTTGTGATGAGAACTTTTAAGATCTACTCTCTTGGCAACTTTCAAATATAATATACAGTATTAGTTCCATGCTGTCTTGGTGATCACAGCTTTGTAGTAAAGCTTGAAATGAGGCAACATGATGCCCCCAGCTTTGTTTTTCTTTTTCAACTTTTCCTTAGCGATTCTGGGTTTTTTCTGGTTCCATACAAATTTTAGGATTGTTTGTTCCAGCACTTTGAAAAATGCTGGTGGAATTTTGATCAGGTTGGCATTGAAAATATAGATTGCTCTGGGCAGTGTAGACATTTTAACAATGTTTATTCTTCCGATCCATGAGCATGGAATGCTTTTCTATATTTTTGTGTCTTCTTCAATTTCTTTCATGAGTGTTCTACAGTTCCTCGAGTACAGATCCTTTACCTCTTCGGTTAGGTTTATTCCAAGGTATCTTATGGTTCTTGGTGCTATAGTAAATGGAACTGATTCTCTATTTTCCCTTTCTATATTTTCATTGCTAGTGTATAAGAAAGCAACATATTTCTGTGCATTGATTTTGTATCCTGCCACATTACTGAATTGCTGTATGAGTTCTAGTAGTTTGGGAGTGGAGTCTTTTGGGTTTTCCATATAAAGTACCATGTCACCTGCAAAGAGAGAGAGTTTAACTTCTTGTTTGCCAATTTGAATACCTTTTATTTCTTTTTATTGTCTGATTGCTGTTGCTAGGACTTCTAGTACTATGTTGAACAACAGTGGTGAGAGTGGGCATCCTTGTCGTGTTCCTGATATCAATGGGAAGGCTGTCAGTTTTTCCCCATTGAGAATGATATTCATTGTGGGTTTTTCATAGACAGATTTTATGAAGTTGAAGAACGTTCCTTCTAACCCTATACTTTGAAGAGTTTTCATCAGGAATGGATGCTGTATTTTGTCCAATGCTTTTTCTGCATCAAGTGAGAGGACCATGTGATTATTCTCTCTTCTCTTATTGCTTTGTTCTATCACATTGATTGATTTGCGAATGTTGGACCACCCTTATGTCCCAGGAATAAATCCCACCTGGTCATGGTGGATAATCTTTTTAATGTACTGTTGGATCCTATTAGCTAGGATCTTGTTAAGAATCTTGGCAGCCATATTAATCAGGGATATTAGTCTGAAATTCTCCTTTTTGATGGGGTCTTTGCTGGTTTGGGGATCAAGGTAATGTTGGCTTCATAGAGAGAGTCTGGAAGTTTTCCTTCTGTTTCTATTTTTTATTTATTTATTTATTTATTTTTTAAAGATTTTGTTTATTTATTTGACACACAGAGAGAGATCAGATCACAAGTAGGCAGAGAGGCAGGCAGAGAGAGAG